>JAGFZM010001635.1:717576-736437 GCA_017657215.1 Limnothrissa miodon
TAGGAGACTGGCAGTGCCATAGGGAAGTCTAGGGGTGTGCGCCTCTAACCTACATGCCTATCAAATGTGGTAGTCAGAGTGTGAGAGGCTGGGTAGAGGCTTAAAAAAGTGAAACCGCTAGCTTACATAGAACTTAGACAACCTAAGCTTTGGCCTCTACAGTGAAACAGCCCATATCATAGTTTTTAAAGTTCCAAAGAGCAGGTTGCAGACAGCTTCCTCCAGTTTAAAGAGGTACCGGGTGAAGTATAATCCAGCAATTCAAGCTTACCATTTCAGTCATGTCCAAAAAGCAGAAGCTCTCAGCACTTACGGTGAACTTCGACCTGAACCCAAAGGCTCTCGGTACTGTGACGGCGAACCCAAACTCCCCAACACCTCTCTGTGCTGCTTAAAGCTGCATGAGAGGCCAGTCAGTAGCACATAGGAAAGCTAACACCACTTGTAGAGGACAGGATGAGAAAATGGAAGTGTAGGTCTAGTGTCTAAACTACTCTGACTAGTATGCAGTGTCAACAGCACTCCGTAACCTTGAACAACAGGGCTATGGATTGATTCACACTGCATTTCCCTTTTAAGTAATGTACTGTGTTAGTGGCACTCTCTGCTACTCTCTTTATTTAAAGACTGAATGAAGACAGTTCACAGTAACAAACATAGGGAAATTAGGATTAAGTAGGATGCTAAATAAATGGTTCATATATAGTAACTAGTTCATTTATAGCCATTAATAGAAAGCTAAATAAATGTCTGATATATGTAATATTGAGCTAAACTGAAGTGGGCCTGAGTTAGCATTAACCTGCTTTTCTTGTCCATTTGAAATCAGCCAGGCGCCCTGTAAGAAGAACCTCATCCGATGTGAATGGGAGCAAAAAACAGATGTTGGTACAACAGATGACCCAGATGCCTGGTTCAGGGAATAGGAAGGTCAGTGCGCTCAACCAGGTAAAGGCTTTCATTAAAAAAATAACAACATGTCAGCTAACCACTGAAAAATGCTGTTAAACTAACAACTAAGATAATGTCATCATGGATGTAGCCTGAAACTCAGTATCGGACTACTTGGTTAAAATTTCCTCTCCATGACACTGGTATGGTAAATGGTTCATTCGGTTATTCATAAATAATTAAAGTATGGGGGTATTCGATTTCTAATATGGTTCAACGCCAGGATGAAACTAATCATCACCTGGCTTGTTGTAATATTAGCTCCCACTCTGTCAAGATTACTTTGGTGCAGTGTGGTGCAGCGATCAGATTTTTCTGTTTGGCATCACACCACAGCAGCACAGAAGTGCAGCACAGAAATGAATTGTTATGTAATTTACACCATTTGTGTTAAATTCTGCCT
Organism: Limnothrissa miodon; assembly: GCA_017657215.1. Classification (NCBI taxonomy): domain Eukaryota; kingdom Metazoa; phylum Chordata; class Actinopteri; order Clupeiformes; family Clupeidae; genus Limnothrissa; species Limnothrissa miodon. The sequence continues at coordinate 718,931 of JAGFZM010001635.1, forward strand.
TGTTGTTAAAATGAATTGTCCTTCAAAGGTACCTCTGATGACCATAACATTGCCAAATAAAGCTCAAGATCAAGGTATGTCAAAGGGTTGTGATGGTGTCATGTTCTGATATTGAAACCTACATGAAAAAAGTTGTGTAAACAATCTGAGCAAGTTGTTTTTATGGTATCTTTCCCATGGAAATGCCAACACCTTGTCCTAGTAGTCGTCTATATCGGTGAAGAACTGACAATCTGATGATATGTTGCATCTCATCAGGGCCATGCCAGAGTATGGGGCCACCTCTGCACACTCCTATCCTGAGCCTCAGTGGCCTGTCCCTGGAGGAGCAGAGAGTTCAGCAGTCCCTGGACAGGCTCAACCAGCGGCTTCAGTGTAACTCTACTGTCTTTGCACTGCATGAAGGACTACCACTTAACACAGATCTAAAGGAGATTAAAAAGCAATCACTTAATGGGATCATAACAACCATCCTGTATACTGTTGCCGCTGAATAAACAAGTAGGCCAGTTTGGCCAGATAGGGTCATTGTGAACCCTCCTTACCTCTCAGCGGATGTGTAATGAGAAATGTCCCAACTTCCTCCATCCTAGGAACTAAGCATTGTTATATATTGTATTTCAGTGAAAAGAAGTGCTTTGTGTTTTGAAACACATTAATTTGTATTTGACCCATTCAGGTATTGCATCCAAGAATTTCCAACGTCAACATTTAGTTTCACATTTAGTGTGGCCATAGTCAGAATTTTTTTTGTAGAGGTGACCCTATCTGGCCTATGCCCTCAAGCAACCATCCAGAAACATCACACAGTGTTTTACATCATAGGCACACCTTACTATGAGGAAAACTACCTGACAACTCGCAAGGGACTATCATGTATAAAATTGCAACCTTGTAGCAGGTCACCCTCATTTTACTATGGTAAATTTTACTATGTAAATGTTGATAACATTATAGAAACCCTGTCTCAGCAACTATTGTATAGTATTGTATAGTAATTTAAAAATATATTACCTTATTAAATGACAATAGTATAGTATTAGTATATTTAAATGTAATTATTGTATGGCTTACTTTTATAACTAATAAGTGCCATTCAATTTTGTGGCTCTTGTTTATAGATGTAGTTGGAGGCAACCCGTCAGTGAAGAGACTTCTTCACACTGAAGCTCCATATGTAAGTGTCACTGCACACTTTCATTTCCCTGTCATCCTTTGGTTGGTGTGTTAATGCTGAGACAATGTGCCCTCCGTTTCAGCACACTATGTCAGCAAAGCTTGGAGAGAGATCAAGCTCTGGCCAGCGAAGGCTCAACACAGCATCCAACGGCCATTGACACAGCACCTAGAAAACAGGCTACTTATTCCTGCGTCAGCGTCTGACTGATGCTACAGCAGGATTCACCACGCCTCAAGCACTTTATACACTGTATGTTTGTCTGTGTTTTGCATGGTAATTAAACAGATTGTTTGACATATATTTATTTTCTTTTTTTTCAGATAGGATTAATTAATTTTGAAACTACATTCCTGTATTGTGGCTATATTATATTGCAATTTTGTTGTCATTTTAATGGGTACAATGAAATTATATATTTTTATACTCTTATTTTAAAATTATGATTAAATATTTTCACCACTGTTTAGACATTTTCTGTTTGTTCCTCTAAGAAGCTCAATATAGGATATGAATGTCTTATTAACTCACTCCACTGGATGAGCAGGGTCAAGAAGTTGAAGAAGATGGTGTGCTTTTGCATATTCTTATTTAAAGCTTTCCTGGTGAGACACTTGATTCCTGCAACCTCAGCCCCTCATCCTGTAAGGCAGGTTTAGATTGGTCGTCAAACCCCAAACCTGTTCGGGTGTGCTACAGCTCTAGTTTTTTTTTTTTGTTTTGTTTTTGTGACTTAACACAGATTTGGACCAAAATGTACCCGTTTTGGCAGTCCTAGTGTCGGTTGGACTTTCCTTCTTTAACAAGTTGTTTCAGAGATTTTAAACTCAAAGTCCATTTTGTGAGCTTTTCATGTTTGAATAATTATTTTAGATTTTTTTAATATGGACAGTAAGATGACTTGTAGAGAATATGTGAGATCTTTTTCCCACCCACCACCTCTTGCCTTTGTCTCTGGTGGTTAGCTTGTCTTGACTTGTTAAATGTGGTGGGGGAAGCTATAGGACCTCTGAAGAATTTGGTATTGGTTTACGAGCTTTGAAGTGATGAAACCTTTATTATCTGACCTGCAACACAGGTTTAAAGATCAGTTATCGGAAATAAGACATATTTTTCTTTGTGTATGTTTCTTTAGTTTTGTAATGGACTGCCTGTGTCTGAATGTTGACTCTTTGAGTCCTTAAATGTAGCCTTGTGTCTAGAAGACTGTAAATGACTGTAAGACCTGAGGGCTAGTGAAATGACAGGATGAAAGTAAGTTGGTTTTATGTATTGTGCCACCACAAACCATAACCTGCAAAAGGGCAAGAAGGAACCATCTGTGACTCTTTGGGTTAAAATTTGTGGGTTATAAGATTTCTGACTGGTTTGTGTGACTATTTGATTACTATTTATTTCTAAGTACTAAGTAGTATCTAAATACTATCTATTTTTGTGTGTCCGACATCCTCCAGTGGCCAGAACAGAGGTGCATTTTTCATACTCTAGGGCTCCAAAACACTACGCTTCATCCCTTAAAGAAAGATTTCATCTGTGTTTTGCTGTTGGCCTATGCATGAAGTTGGGGCAATGGGGCAATTTCTAAAAGTATTAAAGTATATGTCTATAAAATAAAAATACAGAAACAGAAATTATTTGAAAAGTGCAATTTCGGAATCCTTTCAGTGTTCTAAATGTAAATCTATTAGAATTAAACAGGAAGTAAGATCGTTATCCAGGCTTCATTCCCCTCCATCCAGGTTTCAGCGCATTTACCTGTGACCGTTACTGTTCTCACCACAAGGTGGCACTAAAGTTCATGTTATCAGTTGTGACTTAATACAACAGGTTAAGATGTGTTTATCTTTTATGCAACAGAATTTGTAGTGACATATTAAAATAGCTTGCCACACCTATTTGGGGAAGTCAATCTAATGCAGTTGTACTGGGGTCAAAGGTAAAATGTCGTTTTGGGTGTGTTTTGTGCTTTCATTTAGAGAAAGTAGTAGTCTTGGGCCGAGTTTGCAGGTCACTGTGAGAAATAAGTAAATTTACCTATAGAGAAATGCAGATTGTTAAATCCATGGCCTTTGGCCTCTTTGTCAAAAAAAATAAAAATAAAAATAAATAAATATATATATATATATATATATATATATATATACATACATACATACATACATACATACATATTTTTTTCCTGAGGTCAAAGGTTTAGTTAATCAAAGCCAGTTCTCTAATCCAACACTGCGAGAACATCCTCTGGGACAGTGACTGAGAAAGAGCTTCATAGAAAGTGTACTGCACTTGTATTTAAAGTAAAAAAAGATAAAGTTGTCTTGTTTCATCATGGACACAGGTAGAGAAGGACCATTGCATCAAAATGAAAAATATACTGCTTGAGTGGTATAGGCCTATGGCAGAATATGAAAATGGCATTAATGTAATCTATAATATTATTCTTTGATTTTTTTTTATTTTATTAAATGCAATAAAATATTTCAATAATACATTGGCCTTTGGACACATTTAGGCTGTAGCAGGCAAGTTCCTTTAGCATAAATGTGTGGTGGCTTTTACATACAGCCTCATACATCCAATTTCTATTCCACTGTTGTGTTTCAACTAAGATGAATTTAGAGACAAATCTGGCCACTGAACTCTTGTGTTGTGTTTTTGCCTCCATGAGATCGATTAATAGTCTTTCAGTCACTCAAAGTATGGGAAAGCCAGCCTCAGTGTCCACATAAAGCAGTGTCTTGATCAAACGATATCTCAATGGAATGGGTTGCATTTGCATAACAATGGGGATGCATGGAACAACCATGGCAGGCCTATGGTGCAGCCAAGAAAGAAAAACGATTTATTTATTTCTTCATTCATGAAAACGAAACTCATTCAAGAGCAGTTTTGTTAAATGACCAAAAGACAAACATCATACAGACTATCAGACTAACTTCTGAAATTAAATAGTTAAGCTAATAGGTATCTGTATAGTCGTTGTTCTCAAATAGGTTATTGGATATTGCAAAAAGCAATATAATGCAAAAATAAGATATAAGATTTTTAATCAAGCTAGTGACACTTGAAGATGGAAGACAAAAAGAAAAATACCATGCACATGGGAGATTTTTTAAAAGATGGTCACAATATGTATGGTGAGTGACAATAAACTATGCAATGTGTGCAATAAGTGTAATATGTCACAATATCCCTTGTACTTTGTGTCCTTTCACGCATCCTGAGTCACACAGCTTCACACAGCTCTTGTAAAATGGGGACCTGGCTGGGAGCAGAATGAGACCACGCCTCACTCGCTATGACTCAGATCACATGACTCAGAAAGTTTAATGTCCTGCCCAAAGTTTAGTACCAACTTGGGGCGTAAAAAAAAATCCCGAACTGGGACTGCTGTGATTTCGCATTCGCGGCTACGGAGCCTCTAAGTTTTGGAAACGGATATCCTACCTAAGCATCGTTTTTAATCATTTAGTAAATATTAGTGTATGGTATTTTTTGCGTTTTAGTAAAAGTACAATAGTCCGTAGTTATGCGTGTAACTACATTTAGGAGTTGGCTGCGTCCTTTCGTAATAGCCGAATAAAGTAGCCTGTACTTCGCAGGATTTATTTAACTTGGTTAACACTGACGATAAAAGGGTAGACCTGTCGAATGAGCAGTTAAACTGTTGAATTGCATTTTAAAAGGATTTTCCTGACAATCTACTGCGGCGCTTTCTAACATCGTGGATTGATATTTCGCTGAAGGACTAAATAGAGTATTGTATTTTTTTATATACAGGTTAGCCTAGCAACATTTTCCGTGACAAAACTTTTTTACAGTCTTTGGAACTATGGATCCGAGCCAGCACAATCCCCCTGCCGGCCACCAAATCGTCCATGTTCGGGGTGATTCCGAGACTGATTTGGAGGCTCTTTTCAACGCCGTAATGAACCCGAAAAATACGATTGTACCCCCCTCTGTCCCCATGAGGATGAGGAAACTGCCGGACTCCTTCTTCAAGCCTCCAGAGCCCAAGTCTCACTCCAGACAAGTAAGACCACCGTGCAAGGCCAAATAAAATCATCTGTTAGACTAATAAACCTGATTTTATCAATAAGAATTATTAATGTTTTAATAATTTAAAGGATACATTTTTTTTTGGTCATAGCCTAGCCTGGTGTCTTGTTATAAATATTTTATTTATTTAGACATTTTGGGAACTAAATAAAAAAATATTACTGTGGCCTTGTAATACAGATAATGGTAGGACTAAATATCGAAATAAAATAGCTACATCTAATGAGACCTGAAGGCTAAATGCAGTTCTGTGCAATCTTGAAGCATGCAAAGTATAGCTGTTCAATGCAGGTCAACTCAGCTAATGCTGAAAGCATTACTGAAGGCATCTCTTGGCATTTTACATTGGCTACAGTGTGTAATGGATCTGTGGTCAAGCCTTTGGTCTCTGATCCTTTATCCTTAACCACTTGTTTCTCACTCTTCCCCTGCTTGGTTTTTGTGTATGCAGGCTAGTACGGATGCAGGGACAGCAGGTACTCTCACTCCACAGCACATTCGGGCACACTCCTCCCCTGCCTCCCTTCAGTTGGGCACTGGGTCTCCAGGCCCCCTGAGTGGCTTGGCCCCAGCCGGGGCCCCCCCACAGCATCTTCGCCAGTCCTCCTATGAGATCCCAGATGACATGCCCCTGCCCCCTGGCTGGGAGATGGCAAAGACTGCATCAGGACAGAGATACTTTCTGAAGTAAGTTGGTTTGTTTATTTTTTGACAGCTTCCACATGTTCAAGAAAGTAATTGCATCAGTATCACTAAAGTGCACCACACTTTTCAGAGGCATTTACCTTTATATTTCTGGATCTTTGCAAAGATTTGCATATCTTTGCAAGCTATGACTATATTCTTGGCAAGTGTAGAGACAATGAACCAAATATTGATATTTTTCAGATTTCTGTGCACCAAGCTTGCAAATGTTTACTGTTCTTCAGCTGTGTATGTCCTTCGGTATGAAGAGATTTGGTCAGAAGTCACAACAATGGTCAAGATAGTGTTAATGTCTGTGTGTCATTTAGCAAGGATAACTCCAACCCTTACAAACAGCAAACACTATGGATAAGTTATTATAGGATGTGCAGTATGAATAGTCCTACTTCTTTAAGGGCAGTTTTAAAGTGATGAGATGTTTCAAACTTTCTTTAAAAGGGATAAAGTACACTGAAAATTAAAAGTGTGACAAATCGCTGTACTCTCCTAGGTAGACTACAATAGGGCGAATCCCACATGTTTTCAGTGAGTTTTTTTTTTTTGTGTGGAAACCATGAGCAGTGATATAACCTATGACCCTTGAAATGAAAATGCTGTCAAGAGTCAAGACTAAAAAGAAATATGTGCTCATCGTTTCCCAACACACCCCTCCTCCTGGAATGTAGCAGAGCGAGTCCTTTGCAGAGACATCCTATGAATATTCACGTATGGTGAATCATTTAATATTGCGCTAACCCCTGTGGTTCCATATAGAGTCGTGTCTGGGGTGGAACCAGTCTTCTCTGTTGGACTAGCAGCTAGTGCTACACACTTTGTCTACTGGGGATGTAACTCTTTGATTGTGGCCTGGTATTCTGCTGGGGGTAATCAAACAACAGTACAGTTACCATTCCTGCACTGGATCACCATTTACTCCTTGTCATTGCAGAAAAAAGATACAGAGATTGTAATTGTTTTGTTGGTCGATCTATCTTTCCAGTCCGATTAAGGCATCATCCTTTAGTACATTTTGTGGTTTGTTTATAAAACACTAGCAGAAATATGTGAGTCTCTAATTTTAGGCCAATCATTTGCATTTCGTAACCTTTTCAAAAAGAGTCATCAACCACTTGGGTAATCTTGGATCTTAGAATAGACTTAAAGCTCTCCAGAGTGGAGTTTGAATACACATGGCCGGGCTGCTGTCTGGTCTCAATAAACACTGGAGGCCTCTCTCTAGTTGGACTCGTCTAGCCTCCCCTCGGTGTGTGGTGCTGGGCTCTGTGTCTGTCGTGGGCTCCCTGGGATCAGGTTTCAGGGGGGAACAAAGGCCCACTGTAGGAGTCAGTGTACACAGTCCAGGCAGATCTGGTAACCTCATCTGCCAGTGGGATGAGCGTGAAAGAGTGGGTGAGTTAGTGAAAGAGAAAGAGTAACAGTGGCCCTCACTGCAGTCAACCTAAAGCCTGGAGTCTTCATGGAGGCTGAGGTTGGGATGTGTGGCCTGTAATTATAGGGCTGGAAAGGCTGAAATTGTATGAGATACTCACAAGAAGATGCATCTTGTAAAATGAGATTTGGGTTCCTTTTGGTATCTCTGGCTCTGTGTTTCTTAATGCTCTTCAGAGGTTCTTCCTCAAGTTGATTGGTCATTTGTAAACAGTTCTGATCATGTTTAGTGCAGAATCTATTGACGTGTTGTTTTTTTTTGTATTATTTGAGCGCTTGTTGACCATTGCTGTTCTGCCACAGCTTTGTAGACAAGTCAAACCTTGAAGCAGCTGATTTTGGACATAGGTGATTATGCTTAAATATAGATAAAAGGGTGCTTTCAAAACCAGATGTTTTAAAAGTGAACATCTGGGGAACATCTGCCAGAGAGGAGATTGCGTGATGTGGACATTTCTTTCTCTTCAACAGTGAACAGTGATAAAGAAATTTTTCATTTCTGTCAAGTTAACATGAACTTAACGAACCTGGTCTAATAGTTGACCTTTAAAGTGAGAAACAAAAGTTCATATCAGATTTTCAGCAGAAGCAATCAGATAAGAGATAATAGGCCTCCTCCTTAATCTCTGTGCTTTAATGTAAAGATCTTTTCAGCTTGTCTTCAGACTATGTGTTTAGAATAGAGAGAGAGATTTTTTTTCCAATTTGTTAATACAGTATTTGGGCGACTACATGTCTCTGCAGGATGGTCAGATTTGCTTTATTACTGCCGTTGTTTGGACCTCTCCATGATGCTGCAATGACTCTTAGACTTCCAGTGTGGGACTGTGTTGTAAATAAATGCATAATTCTGCGCTGCACTGGTGCAGCAATGCTTCCTGCTGTCACTGTGCTTTTTCATTTCATGGTGACTTGTTCAAAATGTTGTTGTTTTTGGGGTCGCCACGGGGTGCGAGGTGCATAAATCCTCGGTTGGGGAGTGTATTTTTCCACTCGGTGTGGTCAAGGGGACATCCTCTGTCTGCTTCAGATTGGAGGGCTGCAGACGCTCAGTCTGCACCGAGAGCAACCCCAGCAGAAGGGCTTTAAAGAGACTCCTATTTATAAACAGGGCCTGTGATGAGGGAGCGGGAGACAGCCATCTTGTGAGTTTGGTGATGGCTCACGTTACACCCAGGTGATTCACTAACACTCCAGGGCCAGTAAACACATTTGTGTACTAACGGAAATGCACCAACACACACACACACACATGCATACTGATATGTGTCATCTCCTTGCAAAAGGTTTCAACCAAATTTGAGGTGGCAGAAACAAATAATCCACTGTGAAGAAATGTGGTGGAGGGAAACCTGGACCCGCGCAGATTTGTCTGTGAATCTTTGATAACTCTGCATCCCCAGTGTCCGCGCGAATCTTGTCAGCTTGACAGATCCCAACATAGGATATTTAGCAAAGCTGCATGCAGCTCAGAAGAAAAGTGTGGCTTGTCTTTCTTCCTGGACTTCCTTCAGTACCCCTCTCTTCCCCTCTCTTCACTGACAGTGTCATAGTTTCCAACAGGAGGAGGGGGCAGGGCCTTTCGGATAGTAACAAGACCACTGCAATACAGTCAACCAATGGAGTTCTGAGAGACTGCTTCCGTAGTTGCTGATGCCCCCCCTCCCCATGCCTTTTTCTTTCTTTTCTTCTCTCGTTTTTTTGTTCATTAACCCTTACTCCCTCTCCTCCCCTCCTCCTCCTCCTGACCCTGTTGAAGGGGCCTCTCTGGTGAGAGAGTCAGCCTGGGATGGAGCTGTTTTTCCTGAGCCTGTTTGTGTGGGGCTGTGTGTGTGTGTGAGAGAGAGAGAGCGAGAGAGAGTGAGTGAGTGATATGGTTGGGGGAGGGGCGACTGCTAGGCTGTGGGAGGTGCGGAGGCTTTATGGGAAGGAGGAGAAGGGCTGGATTTGGTCCTTTGATCAGTAAAAGCACAAACAAGGGGGGGGGGGGGGGGGGGGGGGGGGGGGGGTTTGAAAATGGGTGGCTGAATGGGGGAAGGGAGCCAGAATTGCTGACTCAGATCTCAGGCTCTGATTCTCTCTCTTTCATTTTCTGTCTCTCTCGTTCATGCTCACCAGCGCACTGAGAGAAATAGGCCCAGAACTTTGGAGAGAGGCTCTCGCAAGCGTCCTCCCTCAGGAGGATAATAACATCATTGAGAGTTTTAACTAATTTCTCTAAGAAACTGAAAACAACTTTGCCATTTCTGCTATAATGGCTTGCTGACATACCTGTAGAATTTATGCACTTTTTCCATCCAACCTGCCATGATATTGTCAGAAAGCAAGTAAGTTTACTTTTATAGTAACGTGAAAAGTTTTTTTTTTTTTTTATTTCAATTCAGGCTTGAAATGCAAAACAGTGGCCCGAGGCCAGACATGTCTGCAGCGAGGGCTCAGAGCTCTAAATAAAGCAGCAGTAGGGTTTGTGGGTTGTTGCTCAGTCTAGGCCTTTGTCAAGCAGGTGAAAGCTTTGTAAATGTGGCGCCAGATTGTTAAAGACCCTGACACTTCACAGTGTCCATAGTGCTTCCAGGAAAAGGGACCCCCTATGTTGAGCCCCCACCATGACCCCCCTGAATAGAGGGGTTGGCCACAGGGAGAGGGGGTTTTCCTGTATGGCCTCCCCATCCCAAGCCACACACAGTCACAAAGTAGTAATTAGACATGCCATCAGAATGCTCACAAATGTGTGCAGGGGCTGTTCCCACCGAGAGAAGCACTGCAACACACAAAGTCTAACACAGTGCTTATTGCTTATGGCCATTTAATGAAAGCAGTTTCTTTTTCTTTTAACCCTTTTTTATATGGAAATGCAGTTTTTGGAAGTTTGTATTTAGTGTAAATGAATATTATTAATATATGTCCATTATTTACTGTTACTCAATAACGATAAAACATATATAAAAGACTAAATAAACCCTTTTGAATAAACATGCTAAGAAAAAACAGTGATGATGTGGTCATTGTTTACCACAGTATTACAGGATGAAGTAGAAAGATAAATCTTATAGTAAATAGTGATCTAACTTAAACTAGATCATTATTTGTGAGTGTCAAGTATTGAACTGATTCATATCCTACCCAGGCAGCCAAATTTAATTAAACTGCACACCCAAAACAAGAAAGACTTTATACTAAAGGCAAGCAGGACAGACATTTGAACTGACCTCCTATGGGGTGTTAGGAATAAATAAACCATTTGCTGGGCCTTTCTGGACAAAACAAACAGTCCCATGTGTCTGTAGGAAGTATTTCCATAGTAATTGTTTTGTGATGATTACTTAACGAAGTTGTGTGTTTATCACCTTATCATTGTGTTGTGCCATGAATGTGACATGCTGATTTCCTTTTCAGTGTTTTTTTTTCTTACCATGTCTGCCCTTTTTGTGTTGATTTGCAGCCATTTGGATCAGACCACCACCTGGCAGGACCCCCGTAAGGCCATCTTGCAGATGAATCAGGCTCCTGCCAGCCCCCTACCTGTGCCACCCCAGCCCCAGCCACAGCAGCAGCAGCAGCAGAATGTCATGGCCCAAGCCTCTGGTAAGGACAGAGCTGAAACCATTTAGTGTTTTTGATCATATCTGACTTTCAGTCCTGTAATGTTCACATCCTTTCTCTCTCTCTCGCTCTCTCTCGCTCTCCAATCTTTCTAATAGTTTCTGTAGTGTCTGTAGTTTTGAGCACTCTGATGAATATAACCACCAACCATGCAAACCATGTTGCAAAAAAATGAGCATAGGGTACTTTTAATACTATCTGTGTTCAGAGTCAGAGTATAGTTACTTTGGGAGGGGAGTAGATACCTTGGTGTGATAGCTGATGCAGTGTCATATTTTGCAAATGTATTCTATTGTGATCTTCCATATCTTTGTTAGTGTAGGTAAACAATGACAAATATGTTGGCACGTTTGAATTGGCTCCTTCATAGCTAGTTTACACAAGTAGCCCTACTAGCAATGGCTAGCTAGTTTAAAGGTGCCCTGCCACACACAACTGTTTTCACCTGTGTTTTTTAAATATGATGCATTAACAGTACATGCGCTTGTGTTATATGGTGCATTCTTCGCTGTCTGCTATAGCCAATGAAAATAAATAAACAAACAAATCAGGCCAATTTAAAATGAGTGATCGGTTTTACGTAGATTTGACCATCTTAAAACCTTTGGTTGACAGAACTGAATGCTCTCCTGTATTGGATTTGTGCCCAACTCACAGAATCCTAACAATTTCAGATCACTGAATATCAGTGAAATATAGATGACAGGCATAGCAGCAATGGTCTTGTTTTTAGTTTTAGGGAAGTAAGTTTCACGGTCCCACGGTCATGGAAATCCTGGAAAAGTCATAGAAATAAAAAAAGTAATTTTCTTGGCCTGGAAAAGTCATAGAATTTGTGTAAATTCACTTAAAGTTTTGGGAAAGTCATGGACTTTTAGTTTCTTTTAAATGCAACTACATCATTTTGTTAATTTATCATTAGGCTTTTACGACTATATCCAACAATAGTATTTGTGTTGATATTTTTTTGAATGTTTAAAAAATATGATACCATACTATAAGGTCAGTGGAAAGGATTAACACTTTTAGTAGTATTCAACACATTTAGGGTGCCGTAAAGTCATGGAAAATTCCCTTTAGGTCAAAAAGTTTAAAAATGTTGCCCGTAAAAAAGAATGGGATCCCTGAACTTTTAACTGGGTTGTAACATTGAGAGAAAAAAGGAATTATCTGATAATCTTGGCTAGTGTGAAACTACCAATTGTGTGATAAGCTTACTGTTGCAAAGTGTTTGATTCAAATTTCTAAGCAATTGCTAGTTGTGCATATCATAGGCTGTCTTTGTCTGTTTTCTGTAATTATCCAAAATTTTTCACTGTTCTCCCCTTCACAATTCTGGCATTAGCGAACTAATGTAAATATTCACTCAACTGGCCATGCAGTGCTGACGGGCTAGAGCAGTGAATCGGAAAACAACTTATCATAGGCGGAAAAACAAGTGGTGCATTACTCTCATGCTGTTTGAATCGGTTGTATGTATATTTACTTATTTTGTTCATTTAATTTCAATTTAAATTAAAAATTGTAAATGAGCCAAGCTAAGCAAATTGGCTCATTGTGGTCTTTAGTCCCTTGGCAGGTCAGTACAGCAACATGAAACAACAACAAAAACATACAATACAAACATACAGTACATCACATTCGAGTGAAGTGTGACCTGGGAGTTAATCATGGTCGCAAGATTGATTTGTTTTGATCATCTCTTTGATCCATCAAAAAAAAAAAACTGTCTGTTAAGTGAGACAAGATCATGCCATAAGAGGTTATGATAGTGTAGGGCTCTATTAAGGACTCCTTGGACTGTTATTTTTAGCCCAATTTAAGTTACAGACCTTCTTTAGAGACCCCAGAGAAAAGTTAAAAAATACCCTATTGATCTATCTGTGACAGCTAATATATAAATTGAAATACTTCCCTGCTCCCTATACAGCATTAGTCCCAGTAAGCAAACAATGAATATTTTTCTTTTGACTCTCGAGTCAATGCATTTTCTTAATTAGCCTCTACATTGGCTGTTTGCTTAACCGGATGTAGTCCCAAATTATAATTCATAATTCCATCCATGTTGCTTGTGTGTCTTCTTTGTCATTTTGTTTGTGTTCAGTACATAAGAAAATGAATCATTTGGTGTTTGGATACTGGGCCAACACTATCAAAAACAACATAGTAATATACTAAACAAATCAAACATCTTAGTGAATTGAAATCATTGGTGGAAAAAGTAATAGTTTTTATATCTACCTATTGTGGCCTAGAAATAACTCTGTTACCCTTGAATGCTTTCTGTAATTAATGCTTTTTGAAGGAACAACCGTTGGCTAGAGTTATGGTAACAAGATATTAATTCATTTGTAAATAAGCATAAATGATGAAAGACAGTAAGCTAATTTCACTGTACAACTGAAGAGGGATAATGATGTTGTTCCAAAAGTTATGGACACCAAAAACAATGATGACTGTGGAAAAACTGTGTGTAAATTAACCTGGTATACCAAACATTTTCAAGTCATTTCACTTAGTGCAGAGTGCCTGGGATCCCTCAATTGTCCCTCACATGTTTGTTTTCGGTTTCCTTTCTGTAAACTTTATGGGGACATTAAGGGGCATTCGCTTGTGGTTTGCTACCTGTCGTAACTTCACTTTCAGCCCTCTCACTGCCTTTCCTCTGTTTGCTGATTGGTCATCAAGGCAACCCAAGCCTTTAGAGAGATCCCTGACACAGTACTGTAGTGAAATGAAATGTGGGATTAAGCAGAAGTACTAGCCTGAGGTGCTAGCCTGGCTAATGGACCACCAGGTTATGAATAAGAAAAACTACACACAAATCAAATGGTCTGTAGGCAAATGGCTTCCAGTTACGTTTGCCAAGTGTGATGTCAGATTTAAGTATAAGTGTGAAAAAGGTCATTTCGTTTTCTCTGCCCATGGGTCAAAACCCAGCATCTCTTATTAGCCTTTAGTTAGCATCCGTTACATTCAGACATTCATTCACAAAAAGGACATTTCATTATAACCTTAACCCTCAACATTGTGATGTCCCTCCTCTGACCCATAGCAGCGGAGCCGTTGTTATAATGTCAGATACCTTCTGAAAGCTTAGACTCTCAAGAGTAGATATAAACCCTGCTTGACATTACCAAATCAAACACGTGTCTCTCTACCTTTGAGTCATCGTTGAACAATCATTATACATTTATAGCAAAACCCCCAAAATAGCCCAAAGTGTTAAGAGGTTAATGATATATTCCTGTTTTACTTTGCCTTCCTCAATCCATTTTTAGCTGTGTTCTAGGTAACTCGTTTGGGCCGTACGGATGGCCTAACCTATCAGGCATGGTGTGCATTTTGTATGCATGCTGTGCTGTGATATTCATGGCCATGTTGCTAACGCGTTTTTAAGCCCTAATTTTTCTTAATGTTAGGTAAGAAGACAAAGTCTCATCTTTTCCAGTCAGCTGCAGCTCATCCAACCACATCATGATGGCTGATGACTCCTCTTTACCTGGGCCCAACGCCTGGTGCTGATACTCCTGCCAGTCCATTAGTTCTATCTATTTGTTTATACAAAACTATAAAAATCTTTTTGTACAGACTAGAAACTGGCATACTATGTGTCACTTGCAGCATTTCATGATCACCATGGGGTATGAATATGTTATGGTAATAAGTGAATGCATACTTACTTCAATGCCTGTTGTACTGTATGTCGTTGACCCCATTTTGTAACATGGGTACCTAAGGGATGGTTGCCAAGATGGACTTGAAGGGCAGCCAGTGATGAAGGGTCGTAGGTTTGAAATTAGCTGTGGAGGCAGGCCATGACATCTAAATGTTTACAAGTTCATCCTGGATGACAACATGAAGACGCCAATTATCTTCCAACATGGAATTATACTTTCCTTGTGGATTACAGTTTTTTTTCTTGATATGCCTCGCTGGCAGTTGGATTATACATGGTTTTGGGAATTATCTTCTGAAGATCGTTTGAATGCCAATTTTGCCTGGATTTTGCCTGTAGTTTCTGCATCAGCCTGCAAATCCTCAAAGTCATATCTCTCTAATTAGGTTTTTGGAGCATCTTGTCTGCCTTCTCCATTATTAATTAGTCCAGTTAAATATGGACCATATATGTACAGGTCCCCTAATAGAGGCACTTAACAGTTTATTTTTTATCATAAAGCCAAGGCATGTATTTTTTGGCTCCATGCTAAATATGTACAACTAAGTTTGTAACATAAATGAATTGACTCAACACAGTGTCTTGTTTATTTATTGAATGCTTTAGCAACTCAAATGTTTGTGGCATTGAAAAAAACTGTGTGTATGTGTGTGGTCTGCATAACCGTCTAAAAAGTGCTATTTTACAATATAGGAAATAGGTTGGAAATGCTGCTGTTTTCTCTTTGGGGAAAATATTCAGTGATGTAGCAACAGTTTGCACATAACCTGATGGAGTAGGCCGAAACTTCTGTGCTGCAATAACAAATAGCTCATGCAAATGTCCCGCCCCGCAACTTTTTTTCTCCCAGTGGCTTGTGCAGCAAAAGCAACATGGTGGCCAGCTGGAGTCAGAGCTGCAGTTGTAACTCACTCCCTTGTCAGTTTTAGTCGACTTCATGCACATAGTTTAGGCACAGCATTTTTTTTATATCATCTTATGTAATACATCGTAATAAACAGTGACAAATTAGGACTGTCTCAAAAGACTAACCGTTTCTGATACAACTGCTATCACTCCAAAGTTAGAAGTGCTTTAACCATATTTGAAAAACAAAACAGCAGAATTTTAAAATCTGTCATGAAATGAGTAAATAAGTACCGTGTTTTGTCTCCTTCGCATGTTGTAGTGATGCAGGGTTGGATAATTGTTGTCCAACAGTCAGTGCAGCTTATTTGGTCTTTGCTTTGTGTAGCTAATATAGCAATAAAATCTGTCTTAATTTCTAAATGAAAGATGTCCATATTCTGTTGGTATTTCAATGTTTAAGTCACTGAAAACACCTGAAATTTCTTGTTTATGTATAATCAATATGACATCCGTGGACAAAAAAGAATCCCTTGTCCTAAGTGTATTGCTTTTCCTCAGGTCCTCTTCCTGAGGGCTGGGAACAGGCCATCACTCCAGAGGGGGAGATCTACTACATCAACCACAAGAATAAGACCACCTCTTGGTTGGACCCCAGACTGGACACGCGATATGGTATTTTACTTCTCTACCAGTGCAGTTGTTTGGTCTGTTTACTATTTCAAAAGACATTTTGGTTTAGAGTTTTGCTGCCATTTCTGTTTTATTAGTTTGAAGCTTTCTGTTTGTTGTTTTTCTCTTTCCAACACTTCTCATCTCTTCTCTTCTCTTCTCTCTTTGTTGTTATGAGTTAATCCCTCTGTGTGGTAGTAAAGCTTACAGAAATGAAGGTAACTGCTTATGTCACTCTGATTTACTCATGCTCGAGGGGCTTCCATCACATCAGAGAACAGTTCCCAGGGGAAGCGCCTCTCTCGCAGTCTCTCCCAGTGTTCAGTCGTTTAAAGAAAACACTCATTTGTGCAGCGGTAATTAGAAGCATAATGAAAAAAACAACTGTGTGGAAAAACTTGACAAAGTATAGTTCAATGTGCGGATTTATACATTTTTAATTCCCAAATTCCTCCAGTTTAGAGTATAATTTACAGCTATACAAATAATATTTAATACTGAGGAATTTGTACATAAATATAAAACAAGGATTCACTGAAGTTTATTGTCAATTTTACAGGTTTAGAAAATGCAGTGAAATCATGCCAGATTTAACTATAACGGTATATGTATTTGTTCACCTTTACTTATCAAATACTATCCTTTTTGGTATGATCATATGAATTTTTTTTCCTGGTGGTGGGAGAGTGCAGTTTAAACCAGCTACACACTGAGAGCCTGATTACAATAGCAAAGGTCTTTGAAGATTTACAAGTTAACGCACAGGTCTGGTGGGGCACCAAATCGTCCACATAATGAATGTGAGAATGTGTGTTTGTGTGTGTGTGTGTGTGTGTGTGTGTGTGTGTGTGTGTGTGTGTGTTTGTCTGTGTGTGTGTCAGGGAGGGGGGATTCACTCATATCCTGCCACAGACAGGTCTTTAGGGAAACACTCTTGTTATGTTGACAAGACCTTTTTACTCTGCGTTCACTCCTCTCTCTCTCTCTCTCTCTCTCTCTCTCTCTCTCTCTCTCTCTCTCTCTCTCACACACACACACACACACACACACACACACTCAAACACACACTTAGGTGAAGGTTCCTGTGTGTCTTTTGCTGATATGTGGCTTTGCCGCAGGTCATTCAGAAAAGGTTGCCTTAGCTGTTTGAGCTTCAGCCGAACTAAAATGTGACAGAGCCCCTTTAAATAGGCAGGACGGTCCCACCACACCGTGCTCCCCCCACCCCCAAACCCAAACTCCCTCCCCGTCTCCCCCTGCATGAGATTCAGAGCAGCCCCCCCCCTCCCCTCCTGTAGTGGCCTTCCAGACAGAGCTGAACCATTGCCAGGCCTCTTT
>JAGFZM010001635.1:736447-752733 GCA_017657215.1 Limnothrissa miodon
CCCCCCCCCCCCCCCCCACACACACACACACACACACACACTCACACACTCTTTAAGTTGGTGAGAGGTACTGAGCCTAGAACAAGGAGAGTTGCACTGGAACCCCCTTCCAAGAGCATTTCCCTTTTGTAGTGTGGAGGAAACAAACATAAACATAGTCGCACACTTGCACACTCACACTCACTCATTTAGGTCGGCCGGTTTCAGCACACCTCTCTGCAGCCTTCTGTTTTGTGTGAGGCCTGATGTTACTCACTGTGAATGTCTGTCTGCCTGGTGATGCAATCATACAGTCTTTCTGGTGCAACGGGGATTGTACTGCCTGCGTTCTCTTAAAGCAACTGAGCACATCATATAATATGCAAGAAGACTTCTAAAAGACCTTGCTCTAAAGATCTACTTGGTCATTGTTGAGATACTGAAGAAGTCATACATGTCATTTGATGTTGTCTAAAAGAATTTGTTATCTTGAATGTGTTAACATACTGATTGACTGTGGTAGTATTATTTATTAAATACTTTTATCAGGGCAATGACAGTACTATACGAGCAAAGTTCAAAACTGTTTTGATTAATTTATTTAACGAGTTAATTGCATGAACAGAGAGGGAAATAATATAATTAGTCTTGTTTAGGTCTCACATCCGCTGGCTGTGGCTAATGCTTACTGATCCACAGACAGAGCCAATGCAATAAAACTCAGCTGACCTTTTGAACTGTGGTAACTTGAAATCATCCTCTTCTTCAACCACTCTCTGTTCTCCTTTCACACACACACACACACTCACACACACACACGTACGCACTGAGAGAGAGAGAGAGACCTTAACCCCCTTTCTCTCTGAACCTTTAGATGCATATTCCAAAGCAGATTACTATGTAACACTTTTGTCACACAACAAAGGAGTTAAATCTCTGGAAAGTGTTAGTCCTGCTGATTGTCTCATTAACAGACATTTGCAGACACATGTCTCAGGCTTCAAAATGGAAATGCCTGGCAGAAAAACAGCAGGCAGACTCTCAAGTTACTGACTTGAGTGTGTTTGGTGAGGTTGGTAAAAGGTTGAGGCACTAAGGACTCTGACCAAAGTCAAATTAATTAGCACTAGCAGTGGTGTCAGGCATGACTTAAAGAATAGCCTAATTATGCCTTCAGAAACCTCAGATGTGATTAACACGACAACTTTTCACAATGAAGGAGATTCTAGAACATGTCTGCGAAGAGGGACCAACACGCTTTCAGACTTGAGCACAGACATAGTTAAGACCAAGGAGAAGTTAGGAGAGAGAGAGAGCAAACAATATCTTTGGTCGTGGTCCAGCCAGCTGAATTTGTGAGCATTACTAAATAGATACAGGAAAGTTATTTTTCTTTTCTTTTTTTGTATATAGATGTGGTGATTTTTTTTCATATTATAGTCATTTTGTCAAACTCATCTTTACATTCATGTTTAATTCCTGAGTAAACATAACTACATGAAAATAGAATCAAAGGTGAAACAAAGACAAATAGGTTCAGGATCAGTAAACCGATTTATTCCTTATTTTGCATTAGTTGCATTAGGTTATCTCTTTTCTATGGATTTAACTGTGCACTAGGAAGCAGGGACATTAGTAACATCCCGAATAAAGCAATATTTTGAAAATATCTCAGCCATGTGAAAGACAATTCCTGGAGGTTATGTGGAGACCACAATGTCCACAACTGGATGACCATCGGAAGTCATTTGTTGGGCTTGGCAAGATGGCTTAGCAGTATCTGTACAACAAATGCTAGAAGGAGGTAGTTTCTTTTGTTTCAGGAAGTGTCATCAGATTTATACATTGATCTACTTAAACATCTAAAACTTTAATCTTTAAAAAAAAAACAGTGGCTAAGTAACTTCTGTTTTTTTTGGTTTTAAAAAAGAATGGTCAAAAATGGTCATGTTTTGGATAAAGTAAAACCATTGTTTTGCAAAGTATTTAGTATGACTTAAAGACAATTGTGATCTTTTGTGTGGGTTAAATACTATTCAGGTTTAGAATAACTGTTTATTCAACTGAACAAAGTCATGCCACTTCTTGACGAATTATAGTTTCATTTATCATGCTAGGTCAACATTGTTTATGCAAGAACCTAGATATTTTAGCTTCTCAAAACCAACATGGTGCAAACAGTGCTACATTATCTGTGTCCTAATGAACACAAAAGGTCTTGAACTCCCAGCAAGGCCTCCCCTTGTGCTGAATGCTGCCAGGGCCTTATGAGAAGACCTGGGTAGTTATCAGTCATGTGCTGCTGTTTGTCACTGCCTCTGCTATCATAACACTTGAACACAGAAGTTGGCACCTTGTTGGTGGGTGCACAGTGATGTCAGCTTTGCGAAGCACTCAGCTTTTCCAGTCTACTTGTGAGCCAGCAGTGAGTCACGACTGCATACGATCCCGACTGACTTGTTTAAGCAAAGACTTTTGGATTTCAAACAACAACAAAAAAAACAACATGTGGATTGTTGTCTGCATTAGATATCAGTATGTGTTAGAGCTGTAGGGAGTTAGGAAAGCAGTGACTGTTCCAATAACACCAAGATAAAACACTGGTGCTTGCTGCTAAATGTGTTCAGACTGTTTTCAGCGTTCTGTGCTGTTGCCAAGCTAGACTTTCAGTGTTCAGACATTCTGCTGATTTTTTCCGGACCAAAATTGGGCTAGTATTCCGTTATTTTCTTGTCCTGATTTTCTGATGTTATATCCTTACTTGGAATTCAAAAAGTATTGGAGCAATCACATGCAAGACCACTTATTTGATTCTGGTAAAGTAATTTAGTTAGAATTCACTTTTTCTTATTTGATGGATAGAAAATATTGTCAGCAACGTCTCAGTATCAGATATGTACAAAGACAGCACATTTCAACATTGTCTGTTCCAAACACTGTTTGACTGCCTTAGTTTGTAATCTGCACATGGTTCTTTCTCCACAGTCTTTATCTCATTCTGAAAATGTAATATCCTGGTTAGGACCCTTTCCTATAGTCAGAAGTCAAATATTGACTAAGGTGTTAGATGAGCAGGCTGAGCTGCAGTGGGAGCAGAACTCCCACATTTACGCTTGCAAACACAGTTGCATTGTGGGATTGTGCCCCCAGTGCACCCTCTGAGATTTGTGACGATAAGGTCTGTTGTTGCAAGCCGGTCATGTCACAGCAGAGCGTGAACAAGATTATTGCAGGGGGGCTCAACCTGTACTTTTTCTCTATGCATTGGAGAGGAGGAACTCTCCTTCCCTACCCTACCTCGCTTGTAGTTTCCCTTTGCGGGGCCTCTCTTTTCAGCAAGCCTTCTCATGTCAAGAATGGCCGTGGGGTGAACCTGCCCTTGTGGCTTATCCAAATACGCAAGACTGACTCTGCCTGGATACTGTTTTGTTTTCTTTCTCTTTCTTTTTTTCCTCTCTTGTGCTCCCCCTTCTCCCCTTACCCTTTCCCCTCCAAAAAAGATTATTCACTCACGGAAAGAGTCTAGAAATGGCCTACAGTGCTGCTGCAAAACTTGAGTTGTTGTTCTTGAATCGCAACACTGTGTTTGCCTGTAAGCAGGTTGGTTCCAAGAGCTACTTCAGCACAGAGTTACCAGCCAGATACAGTGGTCTCATATCTATAGGAGATAAGGCTCAGAAAAGACACACACTCCCACCGTGTAGAGCAATAGAGAGAATGGGGGTTGTGTGTGAAAGCTTGGAGTAATTTTGGAGGTGAGGGTGTGTTTGTGAGAGTGGAGGGGGCATTATGTGGGAGAGGAGTGTGAGGGCCTGTGTGTTGGGGGAGGGGTACGCACAGTGTTGGTGAATGGGTTGAGGCTTATCCCGGCGTTTCCCAGGCCTGAGTGTTGCTGTATTCACAGTATGATAGTGTTGTGCCACTGATTGATGATGAGGAGCACAGGGAGGGCTAGCACACAAGCCCTTGGGCATTTGCAACAGAGTTTTCTATTGTTACATAACTTTACGGATCTGCTTGATTTATTAGCCAGTTTAGTTTGGGGTTTGACTTAACTTCAGGAAACATTATACATTTTTCATTCATTTTTTTTTCTTTTTCTTTTTTTTTTTTTTTAGTAAATATCATATCTTAATATCACAGTGAGTGACACTGTACCACCCCTTCATTTTTAACCTGTGAAAAGTAAAAGTTTCAATATTTGGATGGACTTTATTATTTATCGGAAAGGGCCCATGCATGGATTTAGGTCACCTTCTGCATATACTGCCTATGCTACGGATGTTACCTATTTCTGTATCAACCAACCAATTACCCACTATTGTACTCTAATGTATGATAGTCAATAGGTCAGTCACTGTATAAGTATACTAGAAGTAAGATTTAAAGACTCTTAAACTTTTTAATCAATATATTTCAAACACAGCTAATAGATTAATGCTTCTGTATTTGTATTCCACCCCAAATACATCATACTCTAACCAGTTCAATCACAACACCATGGCCACAAAAAGCATGCCAACGGCTCATTTTGGAGCAGGCTGGAATATCACAGGCCACAATCAGAGCCCTTAGCTAAAATCTGTCCTCCCACCATGACCCCTAAAACTCCTATTTCCACTCATGAAAAATAAGTGGTGTGTCTGTGTGCAAGCATGCATGCGGAGCAATCCTGAAAACACATATAGCCCAGGCCGTATAACTTACAGGAGTCACAATAACACCAATGGGCTACAAAGGAAATGCAGTCTTTCCGGCACTGTCTGTCATCAGCCGTTTTAATGAAGTCCTGCATCCTCTTTCAGGCAAGAGATGGTGCTCCTCAGCCCAGGCCTTATGACTTGAATTGAGTCATTGTAATAGTATATGTAATAGGCCCTGGGCAGGATTAGTGGCCGGGCACATGGCCTGGGGCCCCATACCACCGGAGACTTCTGATCATCCATTGTTTGCTCGTTTCATTGTTATGCACAGAGCTTAAGTGCTACCCAAATAAATAATGTGCACGTCACAACAGAAACATTTCTTTGGTATTTTGCTGTCCAACAGATACAACATCGTTGCACCTGAAATTGTATTTACACACAGACCCTTAGATATGGTTCCACCATTTTGCCCATGAGTCATTCGTTTATACTGAATAATCCACCTTAGGACGTGGAAAATCAAGTCCTCAGAAATGGGCAAGCACGTTTATTGTTCTGTATGACAGTTCAACAAAAGCAGTCGTTTCTCTTGGATGCAAGTTTGGTCACTCTGGCCCTCGTAGTCTTTCCACCTTACAGTTTTTTTTCCTCATACAACTGATGAATATGCATGACAGTAACCGTGCAGTCTTTTAAAGAAGCTGTAGGGCAGCGTCTTGAACCTAGTGTTTATCTCCAGGAGAACTGGTTTGGCTAGTGGAAGTGTTACTACATGTCTGAATGAGGGGAGTTGGCTTTGGTGCCTTGGGCGTGTCTCCAGCCTATCTTGAACATAACAATAGAGGGTGTTGGGACATGTAGGAGAGCCTTTGGCTAGCCGTAAAGATGCTAATATCACTCAGGACAGCACTTGCAAGAAGTAGAAGGACAAGGAAACAGCCACTACATACAGTAATAATTTGCCTGGGCTAACATTCATAAGGCCTACTTGATGTTTTGCAGCTTTGCTTTGGGCCCATATCTTTTAATGAAATCAGTAAGATGAAAGTGACTTTTAATGACAAAACATCACAGCATGAGTTTGCAGAATATTGGCAGGATAAATCCTTGTGACTCACTAGTGACAGTAGAGTTTAATTGTGTGGTATTAAATCTAACTTTGATTAGCAAAATTGCTGTAAATATTATTTCCTATTATGATGACAATTATGGGATGGGAGGGGCTATCAAAGACTACTTTGTGATATAGTTGACTTTCATGTCAGTAAATGTTTAGACAGTAAAGTGACTGTTAGTGTCTGATGGTTGAAGCCTAACCATGAGCTGTGCTAGAATGATGGCATGATAGGGTGTTTTGGTATTGTTTTAGAAAATAATGGACTAAATGGCAGGGTAATATATTTAAACATATGCATAAAATCATATTTTATATTTTGAGAGATATATATGACTAATAGGAATAGTATGGATTAGTTGAAAAGTGAGCCAGAGCTGCTTTTTTCAGGAATAATGTGTGTTCTACAGTGTCTGGTCAGGCTTTGCTAGGTTTTGAATAGGATTCATTTTTTTCCATAAGAATGAACCGATCCACCCCACCAGCACGTAGCCTAATGAGAGATTTCACCTTAACTTTGCTTACAATAAATAAAAAATGAGAACTGCCATAGAATCAAAAGGTGCTTGGGACATTTAGTTAGATAAGAGTGATTTAAGATGGTGTTGATGTGCAGTGGTTTCCATGTAGTAAGAGTGTTTCTCAGAGTTGCCCAACTGTTTACATTAGAATGGATACTTCCTCTTCTAACCTGACAATGATGAATGGATTTCTTATTGGATTTCAGTGGGACACTCATAAGGGCACGACCTCGTGCTTGTAATGCTATGTAATGCTATGGATATTGTGTGTGTGTGCGTGTGTGTGTGTGTGTTTGTGTGTGTGTTAAATAACATTCACTTCAACAAATTGACTTAGAAAACATGCTCCAGTTGCTCCTATGCATATAGAATCATGTAGCCTCACTCATCTGATAGTGGCTCGGTAATGAGTCAGAGAACCCTCTTCCTCACAGATCTTTAATGGATATTGCTTCCTTCCTTCCTTCCCTCTCCGCAGCCATGAACCAGCAGCGCCTGTCCCAGAGCACCCCGGTGAAGCAGGGCAGCCAGCTCCCCTCCAGCCCTCAGACTGGCTCACTGGGCGGCAGCAGCCAGATGCGTCTGCAGCAGCTTCAGATGGAGAAGGAGCGGCTGCGGCTCAAACACCAGGAGCTACTGAGGCAGAGACCCCAGGTCAGCATGCCACCAGCTACAGAGCCTTGTAACATACAGTATCTGTGGCTTCTAAAACACACATCTCTATATCAGATAGATAGATGTACAGATAGATAGATGGATAGATAGATGGATGGATGGATAGATGTATAGATAGATAGATGAATAGATAGATGGATAGATAGATATATAGATGGATAAATTGATAGACAGTTAGTTAGTCTGTTAGTGTTAGGTCAAGTTGGGTTTTGGTTGATGGTAAAGGAAAGTAGTGTATCCTTGACGCTAAGGCAATTTGTCTGTATATTCTGTCTGACCTAAAAATAACCGTTGTAGTAATGCAAACAGCCGCTCTGTGCAAGCGCACTCACAAAAATATATTTATGTTTGGGCTACAGTGCTAGCTTGGGCCCCTGAGCTTTGTGGTGGCTTGGCGAAAGCTAGCTCTGAACATGCTAAAGCTGATACTGTTATTACAGATAAAGAGAGAGGTCTTTTTCAGCTAAGTTTCCCTCCTGACGCTAAAATGTTCCATTAAGGGAACATGGCAGAAGACATTTGTGTAATGGAGTGGGTTTGAGAGATGCCCATTCTGTGTAGGTGTGCTCTGGGAAAGCAGGCAGTAAGTGGGCAGTATGAGGAATCTGGGCGAGTAAATAGAGTGCTCTAGTAGAAGTCTCTGCAGGAAGTGAAGCAGGTCAAGGGTACAGGCATCCACTGGTACGGTGCCGTAAATACAGGCTGGTCAGATAACAGAGCAGGAAGCTAAAGGCTAAAGGCTACTATCAATTATGTTCTTTGAAAGTATACCTCCACATGCTCTCTTGTTCCACCACTCAGTTTCTGTAATTCACTAAACAAATTCTTGGATACTTCTGTACAGTGCCGGTAGTTGTGGTGAAGCAGGTTTTACAGTGACAGGTTATCTCTTAAGTCATATTTGAAGTGTCACAAGTGTTTTGTGCCTTTTCAAACATTCTGTGGAGTGTTGAGATATGTTTCTACTTGTGGCGTCATTAAGGATGTTTACTGAACACAATCATTCGTTCATTCGTTGAAATGGGAACCAGATTTGTTACTTCTTGGCCTGGGATGGGCTTTGTACTTGCACTCAGTAACGTCATGCCAGAAACCACGTTTAATTGTTTTGGTTTCTGGATTCTTGCCTCAATTTCTTTCTTTGAACGGGTTCCTTTTGTTTGGTCAAAACAAAGTGAGTGGTAAGAGTGGTTAGCCCTTTTTTTTTTGGTAAAACTGGATGTTTATGGCTGTGAAGTATTTGACCTAAGTTTGGAAGTATTTGACCTAAGAAGTATTTGACCTAAGTTTAGAACCCTGTTTACCTATTTTGTTGTTGTTGTCTTTTGGGAAGAAGGCATAATAAAAAATGAGTATATTAAAAAATAATAGATGTTTAAAGTTAGCGGAAACTCCAGTAGAATGTCGCTGGTTCCAGTCTCTTCAGCAAATGGTAAACGGGCTGCATTTATATAGCGCTTTTCCACTCATTCAAGCCTTCAAGTGCTTTTCAATTTTGCCTCACATTCATAGAAGACACTTTACTTTATTCCGTGTTGGTTTTTCAGTTGTCTGTCAGTCAAATATAATGATTTCATCTCAGTGTTCAACGCTCACTAACCTCATCGAAATAGGCCTCACTCTTTCTTAGTCATATAGCTCTTTTTTCAGCATGGGGCTTTTCAAGGGCCTTTGTGTATTTTTCTCACTTGTCTGACAGACTATTGCTTCTCACATGTTGGTTGCCTGGGACTGGAAAGTGATTTCCTATCCCTGACTGAGTCTGCGTACACAGTGAATGTATAACATAATGAAACTTAAACATTTGTATTTGTGTAACGTTTGTCCGGGAACTGTTTTGTTTGAACATGGCATTTGCACCCACAGGAACTGGCTCTGAGAAACCAGCTTCCCACCAGCATGGAGCAGGATGGACCTGGCACCCAGAACCCCATCTCCTCTCCAAGCATGGCCCAGGATGCTAGGACCATGACCACCAACAGCTCTGACCCATTCCTCAACAGGTTAGGGGCCTAGCCGCCTTCATGATGTTGACTGCACAAATTTAGACACACATATATAATCTCTACATCTAGATTAAGTGTGTTGAAAATACCCTTTTTCTAGTCAGTAAACTT
This sequence comes from Limnothrissa miodon, assembly GCA_017657215.1. Taxonomy (NCBI): domain Eukaryota; kingdom Metazoa; phylum Chordata; class Actinopteri; order Clupeiformes; family Clupeidae; genus Limnothrissa; species Limnothrissa miodon. The sequence goes on from JAGFZM010001635.1 coordinate 745,500, forward strand.
TTTAAATGATCAACATTTTAAAACCTTACATAGAACTTTCAACCAGTACGGGATTAAAAAACAAACAAACAAACAAAAAAAAAAAACAGGAACAGTCCCTTTTATGAAAGACCCAGGTTCCATTAATATAAAAACATGACTCACATAAAGAACAATCTAAGGTCAGCAATCCAGCAGTAAACTAAGGTCTTTACAAACCTTCACATGGCAATGAATCATTTGTGATCCTGGACCTGTTGAATGTCCTATGACAGTGGACCTCTAGTGGACATTCTGTGAAGTGCATGTTTATTTAATCAACAGTAAAATTAGTCATTGGCCTCATGTTTTTTTTAAATGGGCACCAATAAGGAGGTAAACAAATATGGCTCAGGACTCAGGACTCACAATATGGCCTTCAACCCTGTAGAATGTGGGAACCACTCAGAACTCTTACCCTGTGCTGAGGCATAAAGAAAGCCCAGTGTGTTCAATCAGAATCCCAGTCCTGGTTTAACAAGGAGAAGGGCAAATGGTTTGGAGAGTTGGCTGTATTTGGTCTCGTCTGTGAACAGGCCAGTGTGTCCTGCAACCTCTGGCCCTGCCGGCCTTCATGCACACAGTTGTCTCATTCATTTGACCTCACCTCAGTTCAATCTGCCCTGCACAGTCTACTCTGTTACTACTAGTTAGCTAGATAGTCTAATATTTAATAATCGCATAAACTAATATGTGTTACAAACCTTTCTCAGTTTGTTGTTGCATTGATCAGAGGCATCAGTTCTCTTCTAATATGTGGATCAGTTCTCTACTTGTCTTAATGAAGGTTAACTGTGACACAGACAAGGTTTATCTCAGCACAACATTGTCACACTCTACTATTCAAATGAGCTTTGATTTCAGTTGTAACAAAATGTAACTCTTGGCTTGCTGTGTGTGTGTGTGTTTGTTTGCAGTGGGACCTACCACTCCCGTGATGAAAGCACAGACAGCGGCCTAAGTATGAGCAGTTATAGCGTCCCCCGCACTCCCGATGACTTCCTCAACAGTGTGGATGAGATGGAGACAAGTAAGTTCCTTTGGAACATTTCCCAGGACACACTAAGCCATGACTCAGGCTCACATTGTTTCAGGACCCAGATAATGCGTTTTTAACCCCCTCTGACCTCAACTTTCCCTTTAGTTAATTTGGACATCAGATGTAATTATGTTTTTCTCATGTTTTGCAGTTGTTGTTTTTCTTAGGATAACTATACTGTGTATATGGACCAACTATACTAAACATACTAGTTAGAATAATATGGCAGTGATTATAAGCATTGCCTGTAAAAACTAATTAGAAGAAAGAAGTCAGTTGATTTCAACAGGGGTTTAAAACTTGGTTGTTTGTCACTGAACAAAGCTCTCATCTTTTGTTTTTCTCTTCAAGATGATTCCCTGGGTCCTGCGTCTATGGTGACACAGCCTAACCGTTTCCCCGACTACCTGGATGCTATGCCTGGCACTGACGTGGATCTTGGCACGTTGGAGGGGGAGAGCATGGCTGTGGAGGGCGAAGAGCTCATGCCTAGCCTGCAGGAAGCACTCAGCTCAGACATCCTCAACGACATGGAGTCTGTGCTGGCTGCCACCAAGATTGACAAAGAGAGCTTCCTCACATGGTTATAGAGCCACGGAAGGGGACAATGGCGCCACCACTCTCTCCCTCTCTCTTTCTCTCTCGATGCTTGGAACTGCTGCCGAATCAAATCTGTGAAGGATGTCTAAATGGCTTTCACAACCGAACAAAAAGAAAAAAAAGAGAGACTTCACACTCTGGATATGTTTGCTATTTTGTCATTCATTACACATGGCCAAACTTGAGATATTAAGTTTAATATTATGGTCTCTGGTTGTTTTCCTCTTTTCTATATTATTTAGTTTTGTCTGTATCCTCAAGGCTGGCCCATGAACAGACAATGAAGAGAGAAATGTCCAAATGTGTGCTTCTGGCCCAGAGGAGTGTCTTACCTGCTTCCTCAGGTGATAGCTGAAGCACAAATCACACAAAACACTAGACACTTAAAGAAATGCATCTTGGCTCTCTCTCTCTTTCACACACACACACACAAACACACACACACAGACGGGATAGCTATACTTACATATCCTGTACTGTCTACCGTCTCATCTGAGATACTTGTTGCATTGTTATTTCTTGAGAAACCAAAAGATCTTTGTAGATGAGAGACAGAACCTCCATATAGCAGGTGAAAAGTAAGGTTGTGGTCATGTCTGGCCCAATCATTTTAATTAATAACACAAGGCAATGGAGGTTGCAGCCTGTTCCCCTGTTTGGCAGTGCCAGCAAGGTGTTCAATCCAAGTCAGTTGTCTCTTTTTGTATTTCTGAGAATTCAGTACCAGATTGCTGCATTACTGTGTAAAGCATTATATTGTTTTATTTGTCTTATTTGCCATTCAACTCTACTCTTCTACTACTAATCATTATTTTCAATAATCAAATATACTTCCTCAAAGTTTTATTAAAATGTATTTTGGGAATTAGGGATGTTATATTTTCAAATGAAGCTTAGCCTCTATATATCAGTCTTATTTAAACCTAACTTGCTAGGTTGCCTGTTAGTACAGCTTTTATCAGTTAAGGGCATTGCATATAGATCAAAAAGCTTTTCAGCTTGAAACACTAAAACACTAAACTATATATATATATATGCATGTATGTATATGTATATATATACACACACACACACACACACACACACACACAAACTGACACATTTCTCTCACTGATGAACTCGTCTGGATCAGTCATTGTCCTGGTGGGCTTTTTGAGAAAAAATCTGCAATCGACCTGTTGCTAAAATGCCCTGTTAATTACTGCTTACCACTCCTTACATGCCAAGAAAATGTCACTAATTAAAACGATGATGACGAAAATTGAAAGGCATCAGACAATGCAGAACATACCGGTGGTGTCAAAGCTAGAGGTTGTCTGATAGACACTCTTGCAAGAGTAGTTTTAAGATGGTTTTGATATGTTTATGATGGTTAGGGAGCATGTATTGATGGTTAGTGGTGTAGAGTAGCAGTTAGCTGGAACTTGACTGGCTATTGTAATAAAGGATCATAGTTGGTATATTCATTGAAAACCAATAGCTATGGTTTCTGTAAAGAAAAAAAGTAATAATGTCCAAGCTTCCAAAGATGTATTTTGTTTTGAGTAATCAAATAGTTACGAACAAGAGTGGATGAATGAATACGTATTGCATAAGCTAATGAAACTTCTGTGGCCTGGGTACAAAACAAACTCATCTACAGCCATGTGACAGTCTTCCTTCGGTGGCTGTAGTGCATAAATGAAGTGTAGAAGTTTAGATTACTCCAGAGATTCACAATGCAGTTTACATTTGGAGCATGAGAACACTACAGCATCTGATCACTGACAACAGTATCACAGTTGCTTCCTATATTCAGAGAATGAGTATTATGAAATGTCTGTTTACATAGTGATTTTACCCTCTGCCCATTATTTGTGTCAATTATGTGGGTGCATATATGTGATTATTTGAACAGTCATACAATCCAGTTATACTGCAGAAAGATTTACTCAGACTTTTATATTAACTAACAAAGAGAAAACACATCAGAACTGTCATGTGGACAAAAATGTTTTGCTATAATGATGACATTAGCTTCTGGTTTGCAGCTATAGCTATATACATTGCTGATGGACATTCATCAGTGTTGGAAAGAACAATGTATAGAAAGTGATCTTTATAAATCATTGGTACAGTGGTGATGTTTTGTGCCTAAAGAAAGTTAAAGTAAGAAAGGGTATTTGTCACTGAAACATGATTTCACTTCCTAGTATGTAACTTCCAGAATATAGTAATTATGGACTATTTTAGTGTATTAATCACTTAAGGTAAACAATTTGTATTTAGACGATCCTAAATGCACATACAATTCATAGACATGATCTCTGCATTTTTTTTAATAGTTTCTTTTTGTGCATGTATGGTAGGACCTTAAGTTCTGTTACACTCTTTATATAATACTTTTTAAATTGGCCTGGAAATAAAGTATATACTTTGTGTTAAATCCTGTTTGCCCTTCTTTTTTAATTATTCATAGTGCATTCTCAAGCAAAGAACAGTGGCTGAACTCTACTGCATTACTCTGCTTCATAGCAAGGCTCTGGTAATATGTATGCTGACACTTTTCAGATCAATCCTTATTCATCCTTATAGTATTGTGTCTGTAAAGATTCTCATTCATCCAGGTTGTGGTAGTCATAGTGTTCAGTTAAGGCAACTTGACTTCTTTTTGAGCTTGAAAATGTTTCACTTTCCATCCAGAAAGCTTTGTCAGTTCCGACTGATGTTGGAACTAGGAGCTTATATTACTGGTCTGTGATACAGTAACAGTATATATACACATACACACATTTCAAGTTTGGCACAAGAGCACAATATTCAATATTTTTATTGCAAACAATATCAACAGGGTTGAGACGCAAAAGATTTATGTAGACAAGCTCAAACACTAAAGACTTACATTGGCAAATCATGTACAAAAAAACTATGGATTCGATGCAAGTCAGTGTGGTCATACTTCAATTCAAATAAAAATGTATGGAATTTATCACTAAAATGCAAGTATGGATCTAAGATTTCTATTCTATTAACATTACAGGAAATTCAATTCAATTTCAATGCAATTTTATTTATATATAAATATATATATAGAAATAAAATTGAATTGAATATTAACATTACAGGAAACACTTTAGTAGACATTACTGTCCTTTTATATTAATATTACATGCCACTAGGAAATAACAAATTCAACGTGGCCTTTTTTTTAGCAACACTGGGACAATGGGCGCATGTAGGGAATCACCAGCCGGACTGCCTTACAGCTGCATCAGGACTATGTTCATTGTAGGAATTTAGTGAAGTAGAGTCGTGAAATAGAAATAAAAGGATGATGTGGCTGAGTCCACTCTGCAATAAGCCAAGTTCTTTGCTATACATCAAAGATCAGTCTGTTTGGGCTGCAGAGCACACCAGCCCAGACAAGGGGCTGGGCTAATTGGTTTCTGAAGAGCATGGGTTGGGAAGAAAATGCAGTAGTGCCGAATCATGTGAGAAATCTCACAAAGGCTAGCCATCATCCACACAATGATATTGACAAGCTGTATACCTGATCGTAATTCAGAGACTCAAATCAGATTACAATTTTTGCATGTTTAGGAAGATTGAATTAGTTTGCTGAAAGTGTAAGCCTTGTGACAGAATTAGAAAGGTAAAAACAGATCCAAATAGGCTGTGCTCCATCCTAAAAGGACTGCACTGCAAAGCTTTATCCTCATAAATCTTGCACAACTTTTCTGTGAAACCTTTTGCCGTCTACAGTCTAGAGAATCAAGCAAATAACAGTATGCGTTTATAAGGTTCACCAAGTTCATGCCTGCCTTGAAAAACACACAGCTTTGTGTCGCTTTGCAGACTGAAAACTGCAAATTCAAGACTGCTTTACAGCTCACTCAGTGGCATAAAAGGAGAAAATAAGAACATGCCAAGTCACAAAAACTTGCTATTCTAGGATTGCATTTTCAAGGGACCCAAGATGTTTCACATATTCTTTTCCAGGCCATAAAACATGGGTCATCTAGTGACACCCGCTCACCACAAAGACTGTGAATGTAATGACTTCAGTAGGTGTAAATTATTATGACTTGTAAACAAAATTACACAAACTTTTTTTCTTTAATCATAAAAGGCCTCAGTACTAAATTTATGGTTTTGTCTGTCAGGTCAAATAAATGTGTAACCGTCGCAAGGTCAGACCTCATCTTATTCCAAAGCATTGAAATTTAGTTTCGGTTACAACAAGGATAGCTCTTGACCAGCAAAAGGAAATTAAAGAACTTGCCATGACAGTTACATCTGAAGCTCCCTCAGCCACAAAAAAGTTCATCTCTCCATGCAAACAACTCCTTTGTCAGATGGTTTGGATATGATGGATATGATCAATTCTGACCTACATCTCATCCAAGTAATCCTCTTCTGGGAAATCTCCAATTGTCACAGATGAGGGCTTCACAAAGGCACCATACTTCATCTCACATTCAAAATATCGTTTTCCACTTACACTGATACACATGGATGATAGAGAAAGACAAAGAAAAGCTTATGTTAGCTTTTGATTCACAACACAACACAAACTGCTAACATTTTAAGTAGGTAACTGATGGACCAGATAGGGTCATAGTGCCGCCCCAAGCTAAACCGTGGAGTGGACACTTTATGAAGACACACTGGGTTCATTTTAAACTAAACTCTCACCGAGATGTGACATACAACGCTTTCCACCTGCAGCAGGCAGCGGACACTTCATATTAATTACATACCTGCCATCATGCTTTCCAAGTGGCTCATCATACTTGACTCCTACCCAAAGTCCTGGTTTGAATTCTGTCATTCCTTGGGGGGAAAAAAAATTACATGAGAAATCCTGTGTATTCCTAGAAACTTTTCACTGGGGGCCAAATGGCATTTGGTTGATTACGCAGTTACTGGGCATTTTGTTAAAACAGTGGTAGCAATCTCCCTAAACACCATGGGCAGTTGGGTGGTACAATGTGAGAGTTTTGAAATCAGAATATATGCATCATTATTATTCTCATAGCCTTTGTGTTTCAGTTAGGCCACAACCGTCTTACACATGGAATTACACGTAGTTCATTCTATTCTTGCTGTTCCTGTCATTAAAGATAAGGTGAAATATTATGTTCTTGGGTTGTTTTGGTTCTTTGCACTGTGTGCATTTATCCTGCGTCAGTGGCCATCAGCTCTAGCTGACCACACTGGCACAAATCATGGCCTGATACAGTGCGGACCACGTCAACTGGGATGATCAACGCCATCTTCTGTCAACCTGGAACCGTACTTAAAGTCAGGCCATTTTTTTGTCTAGTTAGAGCGCCTGGTGGATCTTTAAGTGAAACATGCCATCTATCCCTTGATGCGCATCATTGTAAATAAAACTCTCTTCCTGTTTTTTTCTAATCCTTGTCTGAATTGGACTCCTGTATTCCTGAAGTAATCAAAAATTACAATCAAATGCAAATCTGTACCAAATATTGCATTTCTGCTCTTCAAACCAGTTTAATCTGAAGGCCAGTAAAGAAAGGTCCAATATGCTTGTGTATATATGTGTCTCATATATATATATATATATATATGTGT
>JAGFZM010001635.1:752833-827328 GCA_017657215.1 Limnothrissa miodon
GCCTCTGGCTCTCCTGACCGTGCGCATCACTGTGGGATGGCTAGAAACGTAATTTCGATTCCTCTGTATGTTCAGTATATGTAGTGAAATTGACAATAAAGAGACTTAACTTACCAACATACATCACAGTGCCAAGCTTAGTCGGCTGTCCGAGAACTTTGACCTGGCATCTACTTCCAGTAGTGATATTTTCACACGCAGCTCTCTCCTTCTCATCAGCTGCCTCTTTCTGTTCTTCATGTTTCACTTGATTCTCTTCATTAAACCGACCGAGCTTCTTCTTCTTCATGAAAGAGCGCGCTGAGTCTATGAGAAAACATTAAAGGGATAGTTCGGTTTTTAACATATTAAGCTCCTTTCACAGGTTGTCTAAAATGCAATAAAATGGTTGACATCGAAATTTTGACAATTGCTTCTGTCTCGGCTATTTGGGAAATGTAGAATCGCCTCTGCCTGCCTTACAAAATGGCAAATAAAACATGACAGAAACTGTATTTTGCTACAATACTTGGGTTGGAACATCAGCAAGCGCCACTAATCACTCCATGAGTAGCACTTTTTTAAAACCAGTGTTTTAAAGATAGAAACAACACATGCCCATTGCCAGCCATTTTAAAGTCAGGCAGAGGCGATTCTATATTTCCCAAATACCCGAGACAGGAGCAATCATCAAGATTTTGGTGTCAACCACTTTATTTCATTTTAAACAACCTGTGAAAGGGGCTCAATGTGTTAAAAACCGAACTATCCCTTTAACAATGATCTAACCATACTGAAAAACAAGCATGCATCAGTCGAGTAGGAAAATCCCTATTTAAGAGAGATCCATACCACTTCTCTTTTCATAGGCGTCATCTGACATCTCAAACTTTTCAACCTTGGACAGATCACTGAATTCTGTGCTCTGGCCTCCACTTCGGTCAACCACCTACAAAATTTAGGTTAAAAAAAAGGTTAAAAGGGTTAAAAAAAAAAAAAGCACACACACATCTGTCCTCCAACATGCCATATAAACCTGTACATATAAGATAATTTTAATTGCACAATTTAAGAGCTAAGTTTATGTACAGAACTGGTAAGAGAGAGCTGAGTTAAATCTCACATGTATCCTGCAATCATCATCCACTGGGTATGAACCAAGGAGGGCATCATTATCCTCGAGCTTCAGAAGGAATGTGTCTTGGGCGCTGAAAAGTTGGAGCTCCATAAATGATGCTGGAATGCCTACCACCAACTCCACCTTGCCCTGTCCAAAAAAAGCATCATTCAAAATGAAATTTACTAAGGAAATGTGCACAGCTACCAATCAGCTGAACTGATAAAGATTATGAACAAGCATCATTTAAATATTCTACTTTTTAACGTGGACATAACAACACCTGTACTTTTAACTTGTGGGCACAATTATACTTGTAAACGTTATATCACTTGCTTTAAGATCAGAGAATTTGGATCCCGTTGTAATCATTACCAACAAGGAACTTCTTACTAGCTCATTTCCATAAAATGTTCAGTTTAAAATACACTTACCTTGAATTCTGAAATGGTGACACCGCGGTCGAACCGTCGATTTGACTCAAACTGAGAAATAGTACTAGTTAAACGCACTGCCACTATTGGATTACTTATGATTGCTATACCGTTGTCTTCCATTTTTATATCGGATGCTAACCAGCGAGGCAACAAATAACGTTAACTAGATCTACCTAACGTAAATGGTAATATAGCGCGGACGTTAGCTACGTCTGCGTATAACAGATGTTCTTTTTATTCAACCTAGTAGTAGTAGTTAACCTAGACACTTGAAACTTCAGCAGAGAAACTGTGCCAAAGGCAGACTGAAAAAGAGACCGCTACTTCTGCGCTCACTCTCGTTGCTTAGTTATGTCACCTATGATGTGCTAATGCTAAGTTCCTAACTTTGTCAGCGTTTCTTAGTACCGAAACCTAGCAGTGAAATCAATATATTAGCTGCCAAGATAGTCACATGGAAGTAGCGCAGTCCGTGCCTGTGAGCTAAGAACAGCTCACTTCGGAGGAGACCAGAATAAGCTAACAGCTAACGACAAATCCTTCAAAGAAAATATAGTAAATCTCTCCCATTCTCTGTAAACATGCCTTCTGGAATTTTCTACCCACCCACAGTCTAACATGAACCAATTACAATGCTTAATCATCAGGCGGACATACTTTATAGCCAATCAGCAACACCTTTCTTGCAACACGGAGGGAAGGGGCGAAACCCGGAAAAGTCAACAAAATTGAACGAATGTAGCGCATGAGTAACATACGGGTAACATAGTAGCAAACACCAGCCAAGTGAAGAGCATAATGTGTCTGAAGTTGGTGGTAAAGAAATAACACATGCCACAGTTTGGTCATATATGACTGCTTATATGACAAACATGCACAAACTCAGATATATATCACAAACATGATGCTTCTTCAGTGCATTTTTGAAAACGGGGCCAGTTCATCTCAATGACCAGAGAGAGGCAGCAACGTGCCAAAGGTGCATCTGAACATCTGACTGAGGAAAAGAAGAAGTTAACATTTTACGACAATTTCATTAGGATGCAGGGTTGGCAATGAATTAGGCATCTATTTTGTATGTTGTTAATAACACTTTACCGGCCGTGTGCGTTAGTTGTAGCATGAAAAGCGTTACATCCTGGTGTAAATCTCTCACTTGCAAGGCGAGGTTAGAGTGTTGCTGATTTTTTGCATGGCCATTTACCAGGTAAATAACGTTAACGATTCTGTTACAGTGACCATGGAATATTTTCGACACGTTACCGTCGCTATATTAGTTTGACGTTCAGTTACTGATAAATTCAAAATGAAGTCTATGATTGGAAACACAATCTGCAAAATTACAGGGCTGCACAGTTTCCCAAATCACCTGGCTGGTCGTTGTGTTTTTCTACTGACGTGTTCAAAGCACACGTAGCTAATCTAGCTATTGCACCAGGCAGGACGATTTTCCTTTTTACTGTGTTCTGGAAGGCTGTGCAGCGACCTGTTCGGTGTACAAAATGCCAAGAAACACTTCTAGGTATAAGGCATTACAGACAGCTAACGGTGGCGCGACCTCCATGTGTGACCAAGTCCGAATGCCTCGGATGCGGGTTATGGTCGGCTGTCTCTGCGGTGCTTTTGCGCTTGCAATGATCTTGGGAATTTACCTGTCAAGTGAGACAAACAACTCCAGAATGGTGTCAGCAGATCTCATCAAAGACAAGGTGAATATTTATTTTAATTGATGTATGTTAATTGTGCACTATCCTACGTTGTAACTTATAACACCAAGTGAAAGCTTAACCATTAATCACAAACATGAAGTACAAAAAGGTATAGTATTATTAAGAGACAGATGATGAGGCCAAAGACTACCACTGCAGCGTTTCTGCAGAACCTTTTGACCTTCTAATTCAAGTGAGTTCCATGCCAACATTTGACAAGATTTATTGTGTCAGACTAATCAACCAGTTCAGTCATTAATGAACAGAGCAGGGCACACCAGAATAGACCAAAAAAAAACATGTTCAAAAACAAACCTCCAAAACTGGCCTATGAGGTTAGCTAATAACAGAGGAACACTGAATGGGCAAGACATGCAAAAAAAAGTAATTTTAACCTACTGATGTGCACAGGAATGTAACTACTATCTGTTAATAGTAGTCTAATGTTCTCCACGTGAATGAGAAAATAAAATATGTCATATTAAGAATGTTGTTTATTCTTGTTTGTTACTTAGACTTTTGACCTACAACATGGATAGAAATCTCTTTCACAGCAGATAGGTATAGACTTGGACTGGTTTTGCAGTCATACACAGGCTACCTGTTGTTTATTACAAAAAAATCAGTCGCTTCTGCCAAAGTTAGAGATGTAAAGTTTTATTGACGGCAAATGGATTTTCAAAATTCATTTCTGTAAGACGATATGTCGACCAAACCTGTTTTTCTCCCATCCAAAAGAAACTTTCTTCCAGCTATTAGAACAGTTCTGTCTAAACAAATGGGCTATGCTTGGCTATCAACATCACCAGAGCATCACCTCCTGAGTGCAGTATCAGTCTATAAGCAGGTCAATGGCGCAGTCAGCAGTCATCTCTACAAATCTTTCTGCACGTTTAAAGACCTGAATTGTGCCAGGATACTGGCCTACACAGTCTAGAGACAGGTAATGCAGCTTCAAATGGAGCTGCCATACTCATCTGTGAGCACTGTTCGCCTACAGTATGTAGAGTCTTTTCTACACAGTCCTTTGACCACATCCAAATTGTGGCCTGTCATATGTTAAACAACTTTTGACACCCTGAAGAGAGATTGAACTGTGTCCTGGCTCTTTTGACCAGACTACACAACCCCCCTAAACTGTAAAAAAAACGATTGTCTACTTTAGAAAGAATACTATAGTATTACTTTTATTTACTTGACTTTTATTCTTCTTTGACTGTCAAAAAGTAAAAAAAAAAGTATATTTTTCCAACACAATTGAAAGCGTTGGGCTTTTATGTACTTAAAAACTAGCTACTAACTAACTACCATAAAAATCCTCATCACTTGCATTTATTTTCATGAGAGAAAATATAGATAACAGGACAGTCAGTAAAAAAATGTATTCTAAATTGTATTCTTCTAACCACATGTTTTCTTTCCAGCTCAGTCATAAACCTAGCAAGTTATCGCTGGCCCAAGTGCGCAAACTAGCTGCACAGGTGGATATATCACGTCTGTGGGAGAGGCATCTGCGACCATTCTTGATAGAGAGGCTTCCGGGAACGCCAGGCAGCCAGGCTGTGAGACAGGTGAGTCTACATTTGTATCTTTCAATAGGGTTATATTTACTGACTCCTAGATCTTGATAATACCTCAGCAGGTGAGATCTTTGGGCATTGCCACCTTACCTTCTTCATTTTCTTGTTCTTGTTTCCATGGTGATGTTGCTCCAGCACATCAAGACCCAGCTTGCATCCCTACTGACAGGCTGGACAGTCGAGGAGGACTCCTTCAAATCAGCCACTCCACGAGGCCTGGTCACCTTCACTAATGTCTTGGCTGTTCTCGACCCTTTGGCCCCTCGCCGTCTCCTTCTGGCCTGTCACTATGACTCCAAGTTCTTTCCCCCAGACCCCAAGAATCCGAAACGTGTGTTCCTTGGAGCCAGTGATTCAGCAGTTCCTTGCTCCATGATCCTGGAACTGGTCACAGTTCTAGATGTGCAGCTAAATGCTCTTAAACAACAGGTATTATGAGTTTATGCAAAATTACAAAATTATCAGAAAGTCTTTGATGTTATTGCTGTGAATGATATTTGATGTATGGTGGATATTCATTGCATTTTAGATTAAATGCTTGGAAGTTCTCTATATCGATACTTAAGGTTAATGATGCAGACATTTTATGTCTTTCTGGTGTGTTGCAAGCTAAAATTCAGGGTTTTTCCATTAATAGTTGTTCTTTCACTGGCAAACTATAGGCCAATATACTCAGTCATGTTGTTTTCACCAAGAGAAAATTAAATGTGCACCACAAAGCACAATAATGGTCATTTATAATATCAACAAAACACATGCACACTCCCGCTGTTTGTGTTTTTCACATCATTGATATAGTACACAAAATTCAACACATCTGTGACAAATGGCACACTTGGCTGTGGCATTGTTTTCAGCGATTGTTCTGTGTTCTCAGACAGAACATGTGCAGAGCATATCATGACTATTTTGTGCACAACCAGTTTTTATCCCACAGCATAGTCACTAGCATATGGAACAGCCAAGTTAAACTCTACTCTAAAGTAGCAGTATCGTGTGAACTTGGGCAAACAATGTAGTTTAAATAGGCAACTAGACGTTATGGCCATAGGTGTGTTCTGAGAACACAGACGACAGCCAATAACTAATAGAAATCCAGTAATCAGAAATCTGATACACATTTCTTCTTCATCGAACTAGAGCTGTGTAACAACCTTGATCGTACCAGTTTATTTTTATGTCCCTCTTCTTACCAACACTTATGGGCATCCAGTTGATCTATGAGCAGAACATCATTTTAGCCAATGAGAAGATCATTTTAGCCTAGGTGTTTTAGGAAAAATGGGTGAAAGTGCTCAAGACATTTACTCAAGTCGGCACACTCTCTTTCTCTCTAGCGGACTGCTGTGACTCTTCAGCTGGTTTTCTTTGATGGAGAAGAGGCATTTGAGGAATGGACAGACACAGATTCTATCTATGGCTCTCGCCACCTGGCTGACCGCATGGCCCATACTCCGTACCCCGCCACCACCTCTCGGACCAACTTACTGCAGGCAATAGTACGAGTCTTATCTGTTCATTCTTAATACTTCATTGTGTGTGTGTGTGTGTGTGTGTGTGTGTGTGTGTGTGTGATTACCAACACATGTAGTTACAACAATTTCTTATATCCTATCACAGGATTTGTTTGTTTTACTGGACCTGTTGGGAGGGCCTGATCCCCTGATTGTCAATCACTTTGACAATACAGCTCACTGGTTTGACCGCCTCATAGCTGCAGGTAATCACCTTCTCCTGTATTTTAAATAAATGTGGAATGGTCTATATGGTGTAACACCACTCACATTCACCGTCTTTTCTCCTTTCTTCTTCTCAGAGAAGAAATTGCACAGGCAGGGGCTGCTTCTGTCTCACCCTTCTGAGCAGAGCTACTTTAGGAAAGATGTGTATCTGGGCCCTGTGCAGGACGACCATATCCCCTTCTTGCATAAGGGTCAGTAAAGATAACTTTCATGCCTTCCTTAAGTCAGCCTGTCTTTCTCTGCTTATTAATTGGTTAAATGCCTCCTACCGTATTAACCTAAACCTAAACCTCAGGAAGAATACTTATATTTAAACGTTTGGCCAAAAGGTTTTGTTTAGAATGTGTTTATAATGTTATAATGGGTTATTTTGTTTGTTGTTGAATGTTATCAGCTAAGTAACCATATTCATACCCATAACTGCCTTGGTACGATGAAAATTGGAAACATGCTATGGCTTAAACCTAAATCTAAACATAAACTTTAAATATGTTAGTCTATTCAAATATGGGGTGTGCGGGTGTAGAAAGGGGCATTTTAAAGTGTGTGAGGGGGGACTGAGGGCTGCATAATTATCGGGGGTGGCTCCAACACTAAGCCTTATTATCCTGTGACTTGAGCTAAGTCCCATGTAATTATTGTACTTTGAATGTCAGGTGTTCCAGTGCTACATGTGATTCCCACACCATTCCCACCATTTTGGCATAAACTGGATGATGACGAGGAAAGGATGCACAAGCCCACTGTGGAAAACCTCACTAAAATCATGGCCATCTTTTTGACGGAGTACTTGGGACTTTGAACACACACACACACACACACACACACACACACACACACACACACATACACACACATACACACACACACACACACACACACACACACTCTCACACACACACACACACATTCAGTAAAGACTCATGAACACTGAGAGATTGCACTTCCTCCATGTGTCAGCCAAGGTTGTGATAGGAGTCATTGCTGGACAAATTTACAGGGAGAACCAACTTTGTAAACCAATTAGTTGCCTTAAGAAGGCAAAACTCAGATCTTCGGTTACATTTGAGAGGTTTTTCTGTTGTTGTCAAGTTGTGTGTAAGAGTGTAATTGGACAATTTGCCTTGTTTTTGGGTGTTTTCACTTCATTGCACTAGCTGTTGTTCTTCTGATGTGTAGTCACAAAGTGCCAAAGTCATGTCTGACTCAATCAGACCTGGTTTTGCTGGTTTTCATGATGCTACACTCTACAAAAGCATGTACTGGAAAGTGACCATTGAAATAGGTGGATAAATGCTAATATATTCTTCTGTCTTGGTTGAGAGTCTTTAGATAGTTGGAGGTACACTGAACCCTTTTTTTTCTTTTGGCAACTAGCACACAAAAAAGTTGCTAGAAATCTCTCTTTTACAATATTTAAATATTTGCATACTGTTAAAGTACAGACATGTTGTTTTATGGTGTTTACTTGTTTTAATTGCTTTCACATTCCCCGTGTGAACCAAACCATGGGTGAACTAATCATGAAAATGTGAAGATCTGCGCTATAAATACTACCCGATAATTAGCAGTCCTTGACTAGTCACTAGATATTTTCCCAGAGGGACTCAACAAATAATCTGCAGCTGAATAGTTACAGGATGACAAGTAGTTTTGAAAGTAGTAATTGAAAATAATGCATATTTATAGCTAAATGTTAGGAAAGATTTAAGTCCATTAAAGTAAGGATGAAGAATACACCCATCTCTACTTGTTATCTGAGGTGCCAAGTTAGTCAAACACTGTTTAAAATGAATAAATTGAGCCTTATGTATGGTAATACACCACATTTACTGAAACTAATTTCATGAGTAAGTTTACATTGTATCCTTAAAGGTATAGTCTGGTATTTAACACTTTTCTGGGTTGCCTAAGATGCAATACAGTGGTTGATATGGATCCTTTGGTCCTGTCTATGCTCTTTGTTTCAGTTAGAATTGCCCTTGCTTGCTCCAGAATGGACCATTCATAATCCTGGCCTTGATACAAATCTAAAAGTTTGTTTTTAAAAAAAGATGCCACACAAAATGGTTCACTGATGTTTCAAAATGAACATCATAGTGAAATACAGCTCCTGTCCTGTATCCTGTTCTTTAATATTTTGTGAATCCCATTTGTTTCTGTTGTAAATCTGATACTGCAGTTTGCTGACATTACACTGCTACATGCCTAAAGTAAAGGAACATTACTGTCATCAAGCAGTCTACAGTGTGTAACCACTTAGATTCAAATATGTTGTGGAGGTATACATGTGGTTGTGAAATATCTCAAAAAACAGTTTGAGTCAAATAAAACCCAACTGGAACAGTTTTTTTCTGTTGTCTTGGAACACCAACAAACATCACTAACCAGTTACCAAATATTTAGGGTTGTTTTTAGGACAAGATTGTGAGCATCCATAGCTAGTCATTCTGAAGCAGGCAGAGGCAATCCTAACTTTGGTACACAGCCAACCATCAAAATTTCATCTATGCACAATCAATCCCACACAATTAGACAACTGCTTATTCAGAGATATTTACCAAATGTTGAATATTTGATTCAGCAGGAAATAGCTATTCAAACTCAGTATTCACACAAAATCAGTACATTTTCACAGAAAATTGGTGTTTACATGTTGGCGTCTGATGTCTATGTTTAGGGATTTTAGTGGTCAGTGTTGTGTAATGTAAGGTAAACCCTGAAAATGGGTGACAGTGGAGAAGATGTATTCCAAAAAGTGGAATAGTGGAAAGGCAATTAGTTACATTACTTTGTCAACTAATTTGGGATAGGGTAACTTAGTTGTAACACATTACATTTCTAAAGTAGCTTTCCCAACACTGCTTGTATACTGCTTCGGGAATAAGCATTTGTGGTTAATGGCTTTACACTGTATGTTGTGTAATATAAGACGGATTTTGTTTGTGTGTTGCACAGACGATGCATTCAGACTCATTGGTTAAATTGTCAGTCTGTAGTCTTTTAGTGTGTGTTACATATTTGTGTTTCTTTGAAATTCACTTTCTGCATTAGCCTTCACAGTTCCATTTTTTTTTTCATTCAACATATGATTAGGAAGACTGTATGATCATGACTGTAAACCCTTATTTTTGATGTTGTGAACATTACACAGTGGAGTAATTTCTCATACTGTCTGCTCTTGGAGACTATTTGGAATCTGAATGGAAATATGGAATCACATCTGATTACACTAAGATGTGTGTGTTATGATTTAGAAAGGTAAACTATGTCAATATAATTGAGCCCATGTAAAAGATCACTCTGCTTACATGATGGTTATAAATGTTTATTACAATGACATTACTGTATATAAAAAATAAAATGCCTTTACAATGTACAAAACAGCTATGTTTCAGAAAAACAGGAAAGAGAATCCCTTTACTAAAACCGTTGAAATAAGTGTCTTTGGTTGGTGAAGGATCTGTATGTCTTGTGTGCATGTGTCTATATGTGTAAAACAGCAACAGCCGTGAAATGGACCGGATAAAAGAGCTGTTCAATAAAATAGCTAAAAAACAAGACACACTTGCAGACATGTAGGAGCAGATGTACACTTTTTACATTCTGTAACAGCATTTCATTTTATAAAACACACACACACACACACACTCACACGTTCCCTTAGTCTCCATACAGTATAATAAAGGAGTATGATGAAACAAACATGCTTGAAGGAGTGATTTCCAAAAAAAAGCACTTAAATAACTTTGGCAAGGAAATGGTTTACATCCTATAGTGAGCATACTCTTAGAGCTTACCTAATGGCTGACAGGTTGTCATTTCTGATGAAAAGATGAAATTGTATTTTGACTAGAACCACATGATTTTGGATAAATACAATGGCTCCTATGTGGACTTGCGTACATTCTTTCCCTGCACAGAGGACACAAGTGAAAAATGCCTACATATGCAAAACCAAAAACATACAAAAAATACAAACAAAAACAAAAAAAAACAAGAGTGTCTCGGTTGAGCAACTGGTCACTGACACAGAGAAGACAAACAAACAAGGCCACAGACGGTAGCACATTTGTGTAAACATGACATAAATAAAATGTGCAATACACCAAAAGGAAAAATCCTCATTGGGGCTGGAAAAAACAGGCTACTACTTTACTCCTGTACATCTAATTTCCACTTCTCAACTGAAAGTGAGACAATGATTTGGCAAGACAGTCATCATTTTGTGTACACATAACAAAACAATATATAAAAACACTTAAGGAGCTCATTATTTAAGGCATGAGAGTAACTAATACATGTAAATATGACTACAGTTGTATATTTGAGGAATTCAAATACGATACACTGGGATGAAGTACTCGACACTTAAAGCAAAGCACTCTACTTTAAAGTTTCAAGACATCTCAAAAAGAGATAACTTGGATTTTACTGTGGCAGTAGAGCTTGTATGTTTTGTAGTGTATCTGAAATAATAAACAGTACAGTTTTACCTAACTGAGGTAAAGAAAAGAAAGTGAGGCCCTTCTCCCTGTGTAGTAGTGAATGCAATACTGTAAAAGTATTTGGAGACCGCATGTATGCAATAGCCCAATGCGGTCGATGCAAAGTTAACAGCTGCTTTGATCTCGATTACTGAGGTCTATGCTAGGACCAACTGCTGAATATCAGGAGAATCATCATTTCCCACAACAAATTTATGATAAACTGTTCATAACTCAAAGGTCATCTCTCAAATATAGCCCTTTATAAAATGCCTTATAGCACCACCATGATTGAAATCCAGGTCCCTGGGACAGTAACCTAGACATTGCATAGAAAAACTTTTTAAAGTGTTTTAAAAGTGTTAAAGACACACAGTTATACCTACATAATGACCAGTAAGTGGCTAATTATGAGCGAAATATTGCCATATTCATCATTCATTCTTGGAGAACTGCTTTGAATATTAGTGCTTGGATGGCTAATCACTGTTTATCAGTTTATCTTATAAGGCTGTCAGGCTAAGTTATATTGTTGTGTTTGAGATAATGCTGTTTAAATTCATTACATTATTCCGTTTCCCAAAAGTAAATAAGCCATTTCTCAAATTTAGTTCACTTTGTCATCATCTCAAGTGCACTGTTTTACTTGGTAAAATATCACTGGATGAATTGAATGGCATTTTAGTGTAGCTAAAGTCATAAGTCATTACAAACATACATTATATAATGGAGTATCTGATGTTCTGGACTGTACTAGACTGCTCAGGATTTCTTGTTAAATGTCTACTGTTTGTGTTTAACATCTACAATGCATCAGCTTTTCTTGACACAGCAATTTAAAAAACTACTACATGTTCACAGTAACCAATGTGAACAGGGTACACCTTAATAAAATTAACCAATTTATTTAAAAAATTAATTTAATCTTAATGCTTTCTCTATTCTCATCCTTCCTCTTCTCATGTAAAAAAGGGGGCAACAGTAAGACAGACACCATTAAGATCAGATCCCATACTATACCAAAATCCCCTCAACTAACGTAGATTGTAATGCACATTCCTCTAATAAGTATCCCAACAAGTCTGTGTTTGGAGTGCTGGAGTTCATAAACCCAAATCATCATCTACTGGAACAGACTGGAGTTGTGTGAGAATTTTCGAATCCCCGTCCATTCCCTCTGCATCATCCAACTGGGATTCCTTGTCTACATCTTCACCAGGTGGAGGTGTAACAAGCATAAGGTCATCACCAGGCGGTAGTCCTAGCAAAGTGGGGTCCTCTGGTAGATCTCCCTTCCCCCGCACATCAAACAGACTGAGGGTGGCCGAGGAGGACAGGGCGCTAGGGCTCCATGTTGTTTGGGGAAGCTGTGAGGCCGAACCACATATCGGACTTAATGCCAGCATGCTCTCTGGGCTCAAGGTGTGCTGGGACGGCAGCACTGCAGAGGGTGTCTGAGTGTTTGTGCAGTCCGGCGTGTCGGGCGAGGCGACAGGAGTTGGGTTAGCTGGCGCCCCAGGCTCGGGGCTACAGTACAGTGCAGAGTTGGTGTAGCCCAAAGAGGAACACTGCAAAGAGGGAGAGGTTGGCACTGCTGCGGAGGTGCTGGGTGGACTCTCTGTAGTGACAATGACTGGGTTCTGGTCAGAGGTCCCTATGCCTGTGACAGGGTTCTCTGTGACAGGCTTGACAGGCACACTGGTGAACTGGATGCCCGCTGGAATGGTAAGAATGAGTTTGCCTTGCTGGAGGCTGAGGATAGGACTAGCCCCCATGCCTCCAGTCAGAACAATATTACCAGTACCTAGAAACAGAGAGAGAAAAAAAATATTCTGTATTCTCAAAACAAATGAAAGAAAACTGGCACATGAAGACCAATGGTTCTGTTGTTCACATTCCGTGATTTGGTAGACAAATTAGCCCAGTACATAATTTGATACAAAAAATATGCCCTGTTGTTTATTTTGTAGTGCTTACGATATTATCAGACTAGCTCATGAGTAGGATTTTCCTACTTCCGGTTCCTAAGCAAAAACCCCTAAGGGAAAATGAATGGGTCAAATAACAAAACAACATATACAATAAATATCGCAGTGTCTGACCTACGAGGACCTAGGCATTCGTTTTTCATCAATAAAATGAGTAGCAACATAGTCTGGGTGTGTTTTTTTGACGCATTGTAACGATGATAAATGAATGTTGCTATCCCTCTGCTAACAGCGAAAAATTAAGGACTACATGGAGTTGTCTCTTACCTTTGACGTCATTTTCAAAAACAACGGTAAAATTATTTAAAATGCAATATGTTCTTTATTTACAATGATTCAGTGTAATTTACAACGATTACAACGGTCAACAAATGGCAAATCTTTCACAAAGCTTGTTTTAAAAAACTGCGGGATGACATGTCGTTGAGCATGGTTTTGTTTAGCTCTGGTTACTATGACGTCCAGGCTAAGCGCCGCAAACTTGTAGTCAAAAGGGCTTTCCGCTTTAGCCTAGTGATAGCAACATCTTATTTATTTTGTCATTAGACTGCAAATTTGCAAACCCATTGTCCATAACATGTTTTTTAACATCCTCCATCGAATGTGGAGATCGTCTACTCACATGCTTTTGCTCACACCTTATTTGAGATGGAGCTCCAAAATTAACATTGGATTTCCCATAGGGGAAAAAACTTAGGAACCGGATGTCGTGAAATGCTAACAAGAAAAACTACAGGCTTCCGGGTCACTTGCCAACTCTATAAGGTGCACGTGCGATAGTTCAGCTTTAAATTGACATCTCGTTAAGGGCTGGACAATTAATCGCATTTGCAATATAATCGCAATTTTGAAATTCGGAATTTCGAAATTGCAGAGGTGCGCAATATTTTTGTTTTGTAACTGCATAGACTTGTTTGTTAGCTACACTCTGCACTATGTTAAACAAGGATTGGGGTTCAATGCAACAAGATATTTTCTTTTAATAAAAATATGTTGATTAATGAGAATAGTTCATTTTCTCTTTTTAATTGGACCTTGTGTACAAATATGCATAGTAACGGGACATATTTGGTGCTTGTGAATTTTATTGTGAAAAATCGCAATAAAATCGCAATCGCAATTTTGGTTGAGAGAAATATCACTTTTTAGATTTTTGGCAAAATCGCACAGCCCTAATCTGGTTACAAATCTAGTACATCTGACCAAATTGCAGACAGACAGTGGTTCTCTTACCTGGTGTGCTGGAAGGGATCTGAATAATCCCCGAATTGAGGATCTGAACCCCAGGAGATGGAGTGGCGGTGGGACCAACACTTTGGAGGGAGCCGAGCTGGTTAACGCGAAGGGGTGCTTGAGTGACCCCAACACCTGCACTGGGATTTGAACTGATAATCTGGAAGGCACCTCCAGGAGACGGTATAGAGAGGGAAGGGCTAGCTTGTACCACCTGGGGAAATGACAGGGTTCCATTGGAGGCTGCAGAGATGGAAGACACAGGGACGAGTTGGGGCAAAGACATGGGGACTATTTGGGCCAGGCCTAGTTCTTTAGACTGAGAAACTGGGACGACTTGTGTTGGGGAGGAAATAGGAATGACCTGTTGAGCTGGCCGCTGGGTCTGAGAGAGAGTGCTTGAGGAAGACTGATCACTAAGCTGAAGGGTTAAGCCCTGGGGGACCTGACTGCCAGCCACCTGGGAAACAGATAAAATATTGCCATCGCTAAGAGTGGTGGACACGCTGCACTGTGGGACTTGGGCAAGGCGCGGAGCTATGTGGAGCATCTGACCTTGTAATGGGGGCATTGACATCTGTGGCAGCTGACTCGTGAGGGAAGACACAGGGACTAGCTGGGGACAAGGAGACACTTGAGGCCCAGAGGAGTGCTGCACCAGTTGAGACACGGGAATGCCCTGAATCGAGGGCACCACCTGGGGGAGGGAGAGCACCTGCGGTGTGGAGGAAGACGACGACGAGACCACCTGGCAGATGGAATTAGAGGGGCTTAGCTGGGAGCCAGCGGTGGCAAACACCACAATCTCGGGCTGCTGGGAAGTCAAAGGCACCACAGGGCTAGAGATGACCACTCCCGTCGGGGTGGCGGCTGGTAAGGGGCTTAAGGTCTCTGAAGTTCGGCCAGTCTGATTCACAGCGAGAGGTGATAGAGGGGTGGTTGGGGAAATGGAGGATAAGGAAGTGGTGGATGTGGGTACAGAAGTCAGTGACACAGTTTGCACTCCATCATCTGTCTTAAGCACCAGCCCCTCTGGGACATTGATGGAGTTAATGAAATCCAGGGTAGGCAAAGAGGTGGTTGTGCTACCCTTGCCCTCCTCTGTCAGCGGAAGAGCGATGGTTCCATTTGAGCTGCTACTGGTGTTTAGTACCACAGTGGGAAGAGTCGCTTGCGTTTCCATTTCGCTGACAGACGGGATCTCTAAGCTGAGGTCATTGATTCCCACTGCTTTGGGTATGACCTGTGCTCCGTTCAGTAGCAAAGGCGGGTTAGCAGTGACTGGACTGAGAGTCACTGCATGGCCGTCGTTCAAGGTCAAGCCATTGATAATGACACTTGACCCTGTGCCTGAGAGCAGTGAGCTGCCATTGAGAAGGAGAGGATGAGGGGAAGTGAGGAACCCCCCTGTGCTGTTGAGAATTAGCTGGCCACCTGTGCTGCAGGTAGTACCAGAGATGGATATGAGGGAGCCAGTGGAACATGTGACTAAGTCCTCGTTGATATGTTTGTCTGAGATGTCATCCACGTCTCCTTTGCTGGCTTCATCCTCAGTACTATGGTTTCCATCAGATTCACTGTGGATAACATAAAAGTGGAAGTGAAAGTACTGTGATACATCATAAACCAGCCTATGATTTAAGCAGAATACAGAGCTTTTTACATCCTCACTCTGCATGTACATCCTATACTTACTATGACTTTTAAAACTGTACAATACAAAATAATCAGTACATTTGATGATAAGTTTAGACATCAACTATATCCTAACATTTCTTATGTTCTTATATGTTTAACTATAGCTTATTTAGTGATGTGACAATGCCGAAATCACTAAGCCAAAACGTTGTAAAAACGACGCGTGGTGAACTGAACAGTTCATTTTAGTTGGTTCTTTAATAGGGCTCCAATATGGATTCTACACACACTGTAATCAAAATGTATGGGAGTCTGACTCCTGGATCAAAGTGGAAAGTGCCATAACAATGCGGTCGGTGTTTGTGTGGCAAGCCCTAGACATGCGTAGAAAAGGCCACTTGGTTCAGGTCAAGTATTGGTCGCTGTCAAAATGTCACACGTTTGCGATAATAATAACCTACCAATCGCGAGACTTAACTAATAGCAATGCCCCACAGGAGAAACGTTCGGTGCAGGATTTCAGGAAACTTGATCCACGTAGCAAACCTAAGCTCACATTTCACAACAAAGCAACATGCTTTCAATCGTAACGTTTTGACTCCTACAGCTTCATGGCATTGGCAAGTGTTATCAAAACCAAATGACTCGCAGAGCATAATAATAATAATGCGAGTACTTGCAAAACGAAACACATATAATGTTAAATTTATGTATAACGTTATTTGCAAAATAAGTTTGACACTAAGCCAATAACCAATACACGAATTCAACGGAACTTTTAAACTAAAACTCAACTTTGCTTACAGAAAATAGAGCTTTAACAAATACCTGCTGTGCTGTCAAGTCACGACTTTCTTAGAGAGGTAAAAACTTTTTTTTATTTCAAACGACTTTTTTAAGACGCCCCGACAAATTTACACAATGAGAAAACCCAGGTAGTGTAACGCAACGTATAAAATTAATGTAAGATAAAGTTAACTCCAGCTTGCTAACGTTAACGTAAGCACACTTGAACGCCATTTGCTTTCCATTTAACGTAATATCAGAGGACTTGGATTTGGAGACGGAAAATGCTGCTCAAAAGAACGATCGTGGGCTAACAAAACAAGCAGACTGGAATCAGGAAGCAAAGGCCCAAATGTTAAAACTGATAAAACATGTGCATAACAATATTGCCAGCGTAACCTAGTCATCTCACTAACCTTTTGCTGTTGGTACCAGAAGGTGTTCGATCTCTCTGTCTTCGGTTCTTGAACCAGTTGCTAACTTGGGTCAAGGAAAGTCCGGTGGCTTTTGCTAAATTCTTCTTTTCGTCTGGCGTAGGATACCTGTTGATCTTGTAGCACTCTTTCAGAGCATTGCGTGACTTTTCTTTGAAGCAATATACAGTCTCCTCTCCGTCCCAAATAGTTTTTGGCAGGGGAAACTTTTTCCTAAGACGATACTTGTCCACAGCACCTAAGCTCCGACCTCGGGACCTCTCTGCCTCCTTGTACCGAGCTTGCAAGTAAAGGTCCTGCAGGAACCCATGGTTGCTGGGGTGGAAATCGTGGCTCTCTAGTATTGCGTATAATTGTTTGAATTCATCCCGGTGGAAAGCGACCAGTGCTTGGGCCTTCAGTAAAGTTTCATTGCCACGTAGCAGGTCAGCCGAAGGAGGGATGGTGGAGAGGAATCTCCACAGGCGATCCACATTACCCGCCTGCAGAAGTGCCTCGCACACACATGCCACTTGGTCACTTGAAAAGCTAAGCTCTGACTTCCGAAAACTTTGAAGCAGTTCCTCTGAAACCTCGTCAGGATCTTTCTCTTCCTTTACAGTAGATTTTTCGGGCTCATCTGTCGGTTGATCGGTGCAAATCTCGTTTTGTTCTGGAGACAAGGAAGCCATTTTTAGTTTAACTTTTTTCTGTTGGTTCCTCCTCCCTCCCCTTCACTCCGTCTACCATTCTCCCCGTCGACGAGGCTGCAGCACCCACCAGACCGAAGCGTCACGCCCCTATTTCGTTATGTAGGCTAGGCCTTACCTTTGAAAGGCAGGCAGCCCCCTAGAGATTTACATCGTATTGCAATTGACAACTGGCATAAGTCTGGAAACTGGAAGACCTCGTCAAGACGGTAAGAGGGCCAAATGAAGAGGATTGTGAATTACTGTAGCCCATGTAAACGTTTTATATTTTTATGTAGGCCGGTTTGCATTCAGCCAAAATAAATGTAGCCAGATTCGACCGAATAGCTTAAAAAGTTTAAGTGACCTGATTTTTTGTGTTGATAAAACAAAGAGGCTAAATCACAATCAATCACATATCAAGCAGTAGAGAATTTTAAGTTTTCTTTGAAGAGCTCTGGCAGAAATGGATGACTTCACTTTTTTCTTCTGAAATGTCAAAAGAAAAAGTGTTAAAAAAAAAGACAATTGAGGGGAAAGACAAGAAGTCAGCCAGTGACAAACCATCAGTAGGCCTATCAAATGCTTATCCAGTCAATTTCTGTTTCAGTGTCTGGGATGTTACTTTGTAGCCATCAGGAATGGTTAAACCTAGTCAGTAATGGCATTCAGTGTTACAATTTTTAGCTGAAGTGCAGTAACTTGAAGCTCAGCAAACAGATGCTTTTTCTCTACTTCTGATGTCTGTTTTGATAGCTGATCGTTTTCTGGAAGTGTATATGGTAATTATGAACATCCAAATACCTGTCTTCATTTAAATGTGCTTTCAAGTCTATATGCAGTCATGCATGCAGAATCGGCTACTCCTCCACCGTTAAAACATCCAACTTCCAACATCCATCAATTCAGCTTAATTGCAGATACATTTTCTGCAAAAATGGTTACTAGGGCCGTCTTCGAAAATGATGTCATTCACACAAATCTCAATTCCTTTTGAGTGAGGATGGAGAAAGTATTTCCCTTTCCAGAAGACAGATGTATGTGCCACAATAAGGAATTGTGCTTCTGTTCCAGATTTGAGTCTTGCTTTCCCAGTTAGGATTCACACGACTTCACAACTTCTAATTTATCTTTGTATAACTCACACAGATAACGTATAACATAACACTCACTTTGAAAATAATGAAAAATGTCCTGTTTCTTCAAACATAACTCAATGCTACGTGCTGAAAAGTGTCTTCCTTTCTAATCGGGATTTACACAATCTGTAGTCTTTCTTCCTTTTCCTAGTCGGGATTCACACGACTTCACAACTTCACAAATTCATCTGTGCATATCTGGATACAGAGAATATTTAGATCACCAAACATGACAAAAATCATGGAAAAGTTATGGAAATTATGGGAAAAAAAATAATTTAAAACCTCCTAAAATTGTCTATTAAAAATTGTCCCATTTATCCAACCATCATTCAGTGGTACATGCTGGAAAGTGGAAAGTGTCTTCCTTTCGCTTGCTACACCAAGAATATTTCAAGCTGACAACACAAAATCAAGATTCAGTTTTTTTTTAATTTGTATATATATTCTGTAAATCTGTATTCAGGTCTAAGTTATTTAAACATTATTGTAATGTTAGTTAGTTAATAAATGTTAATTATTTAAACGCCAAAAAGAGTGAACAATTGGCCCACCCATAAGTGTTGCCTGCATAAAGACCACTGCATATCCAAAAAGATCCAAAGGGTCGTCTTCTTCCGAATGTGGCCATTGGAACATAGACCTCTGCATGGCCCTCACTGGGACCTTGACTTGAACATTCCTCCATGTCTCAAAGTCCACCTGTCTGTCACAGCCAGCAAAGGAAGTCTTTGCAGCTCAAAGATTGAGGTGCTCAATGGAGCCCTATAGCCACAAAGAGTCTCATAGGCAAACAAATCAATCAACTGAGACAAAGAAAAAAGAACAGGAACATAAAAATCACACAAAATGATAAGAAACATAGAAAATAGGGAAAAAACTGGTAACAGTCTGCCATCATAGCAGCATCACAAAAGCAACAGGCAAACATTTTGGCTCCCAAAAAAAAATCTGAATGAAAAAAAATGAATGACATCACGGGACATTAATAAAATAGCATAGCAGATAGTTAACAGTCCACAAGAAATGTTGCAAAAGCTTAAAATCACAAGCCTCCTATCATTTGTTAGTCAGACACACCGGTAGTTAAAAAATTCAAGTGACACAAGGGACCTTTTTGCGGGGGACATGCAACTAAGCTAGAGCCTGTCAAACTAACATAAAATTGGAGAAGGAGGCAATAATGAACACTTTACGCACACAAACTGCGCAGGCTGCTTTCCTGACTTCACGTGATTGTGTTCACACATCAGAAATGTTTTCTCTAAACAATTGACATATCATGCCATCATGCATCTGCATATCTTGCAATAAATCAGTCTTCAGTTTTGACCAACCTTGCTTAAGACTGCTGCAAGTCACAATGGAAACAATTAGTAATTGTAAATTAGTTAGTTATAAATACTCTTGAAATTGTAAGCTTGGAAGAATTGCTTTTGGTTATAAAAAAATTAGACAAGCTTATATGTCTGTGCAGTATCCATCAAAATTCTAGAAACTAGCCCCAGCTGTGGCGAAACTGGCTGGGGCACCTGCACCGCACGCTGGCGACCCGGCTTCTATTCCCGCCCCGTGGTCCTTTCCGGATACCATCCCTCCTCTCTCACCCATTCACTTTCTGTCTCTCTCCACTGTTCTATCAATAAAAAAAAGGCCAAAAATATACTTAAAAAAATCTTGAAACTGGATGTATTTTGTATTTTGTGTATGCATTATACTAAATATCTATATGGCCTTTTTGCTTTTTTGCCTTGCAATGATTTCATGTACCTAAAATACTGCAGTAGTGATTAAAAAACATACGGAAAGCCTTTTTCTACATAGGAAAGATCGTTAAACATTTAAAAACAGTCTTGTACTTATTAAGCATAGTTACAGGCATTAAAATTTGGAAGGTAAACAGAGGGTGTTTGCATCACCACCGGCATGATGCCTGAGTCAAGGACACATCTCTGTTTAGATAACCAAACATATCAGTGTAGTTTGATATTAAAATGTAGCTGGTAAAGAAGGTCCATAAAGGTTGGTAGGAGTCTGTTTTTACATGAAAATAATAAAAATTAACTTAAAACTTCAAATTCTCAGACATCTTAGCAAATTGATAGGCTAAGTCGTGTTGCATTTATATTTTGCTTGCTGGAGCAAGGTGTTCTTTTCAGAAGTTCAAAAGTCAGACAATGACTCAATATTTTAATTTTGGAGCTTGGAGTAGGACCATGAGCAGTGGGGGTTTGGCCTACAGTGGAGAAGTTTCAGTCCTATACGCCTTTGTTTGTGAAGAGGTCCTTGATAACCTTTCTCACCTCACTGAGAATTCAGACGCCTGTACCTTTGCATCATTAGCTAGCAAATCATCAGCTTTGTGAGAATTAAAGAACATCTGTAGCATGTGAAGGCATGTTTGTGTAGATTTTGTTCATTCAGAGTGGGTGGGAGTTACACTCCTATCCAAATTTATTCATTGCTAGTGTCCATTACCATCTACAATCTTGAAATGATTGAGACGTTTCCACAGTGGGCTAAGTTCATTTAAAAAGTTTGCCTCAAACAAAAAAAAATAAATAAATTTCATGTAACAACCTCTTGCTGCCTATCAATTCGCCAAATTCAGCTCTGCCAACCTGTACATGATTTTAAAAAACTGAGGTGTGTAATCTACCTCCTTCTGTTAATAAAAAATCAGAGCTGTACAAAATTCAAAATTGAATTGAGAATGACAGCTAATTTAGTTTTATTTTTTAAATTCTGAATTTTTGGGAGCGCATATGTTTCCAGGGTGTTCTCAGGGATCTATGTTCCTAAGACTTATGATCCAGAGACAAATTTGATGTTATACACGTGCTCCAATTATGTGATGTTATGTTTTTCAGTTGAAAGGCTTATGCACTCGATTCCCCTACCCGAGGTTGCTGTGAGGTCTCAGATTTGAGCCCAAGGCTGGAGCCCACAGGGTGACCTTGGTTACAGTGGTTAGTCGTGACCCATATGGGTAAGTGAGGTTTAGAGAGAGGGATGTAATGAAGGCCAACTAGCCTATCCTCCCTTCTGACACTGCATAAGCTAGCTGTCAGTTGACTGGCTAGTGTGCTTGCCTTCTGAACAGAAGTTCAGTAACCTTAGGCTTAAAAGGATTTAAGCCCAAGGTTGGATGCATGAGATGACTTATGTGCGTGATATTCTGATGAGCAACAGTAAGCCTTTTCACACACTTACAGTATTATTTTACACGTTGTCTGGGGAACAGGAGGCCTGGGAAACATAGAAATCTTTGCATGTTTACATTTTCATTTTTATAAATGTATATTTATTCAAAGCAACTTACACTTGGCAGCCATCAATTGCTACAGGCCCGGTTGTCACTAGACTAACATCTTAGGGTTAAGTGCCTTGTTTACTGACACAATGGTGGCAAACCAATACTTTCAATCTACGTTTCAGGCTCAAAGTGTTTGGGCAAACTTCTGTCAATCATGGACATTGGACCACTACCGGTAATCCTTACTGAATATACTTTGTATTAAACTGTAGTCAGCATGTTCAGTGGCAGACCTTGTCCTGTCGCTGTCAAGTTCAAAGGCAGGTTGAGGAAGTTATTTGTTCCCTAAACCACAGACCACATTACTCGCAAAATAGAGGAGTGAAATTAACAATATGGTCATTAGTCTACCTCTTTACCTCTCAGTGTTGGTCAGTAGCATCATTACAAGTAGGGAAGCTACTTGTTTAACTCCATTTCTGAGTAGTGTTGCTGTAGTGAATGTATTTTCTGAATCTTGTAGCCATGTAATGTAGTGTAGCTTTCATCAGCTACATTTTCAGAACATCAGCCCACAGCAGCAAATCTTTCATCTATACCATGGAAGGTCAGCTCTTTGCAACACAGTTGTTGTATGCAGCTGCCATAATAAAACATGTCTTCAATGCACAATCAATTTCCTCTGTTATTCCCATATGCACATTATCGTAAATTCAAATAGTGAATTTTAGTGTATATTATTTTGATAGGAGAGTAGAGAGGTATTGAATGAGAGAGTGAGGCAAGGTGGGATATGACTACAAGACAGATATGCTGGGCATCGTTCACAGTAGATTAGGCAGTTTACAGCACAGTGCAACACCCCTCCTACATTCCAACCTTTTTTATTTGTAGTATTTGTAGAGTTATGAACATTCTGTATTGTTTACATTTTTTCTTGCTTTTTTGTAAGTTTTGTTCTTCTTTTACATTTTTATCAGTTTATTCTATTAAAGCAAAATGTTGTCCATTACACATCCATCAACATCCATCTTGAAACAGCAATTACAGTTTAACTACTTTAGAGGACAATAGTACAATTTAAGCCAAATACAATAAGTCACAGAGACATTTTCCTGGAAACCACACTCAAAAAGCTTATGAGTAACCACATGAATGAATGTTTAGTTATTTAGCAGCAATCAAGGCATAAATGGATCCCATTTCATATACAAGCAAGAATCGTAAGCAAAAAAATACAAAAAAAGTCTAAACGCCCAAGTGTAAAAGTAACATGCGATGCGATGGCCTTTGGCAATATTTTCCCGCCCTATTAATACAATAGGTCATTGCTGACTGTTAGGTATACTATAAATAAAATAAAACAAAATTTTCATGACTTCAGTGATATTGTGGACATTTTATACAGTTAAATCCACAGTAATACTTTGGAGTTTAGCCACAAGATGGCAACATTTCTTCATTTTTAGTTAAGGTGACAAACTATTATTCAGACTAAGAAAATACATTCAAGGATTCAAGGAGGATTCAAGGAGTTTATTTGTCACATACATGAGTCACTAACGCAAAACATGCAGTGAAATTGCATTGAAGAGAAGATGGATAAAGGGAAAGAAGAAAACAAAATAATTAGCCATTGCCATTTAGCCACTGTACATAAATAGTTCATTCAAACAAACAGGACTCAGGATCCATGTAGAAGGCGAGCTGAGATGACTTTGAGGTCGTGGATTCGCAGTTGAAGTCGGGACACAGGAGCGACACCAAGTAGGGGATGACATCGCGTCGGAGACCACTGGACAGCAGCCGATCTGCAGGCAGCGCCGCCCTCCTCCAAACACGGCCCTCCCGTGAGTTCCTGTTCTCCACTCCATAGGCAACCTCCGCAGCCCTCCACATCCAACACTCACGATGGGTCTCCGCCTGACCTCCTCCAAGCTCCGCAGACAAAGACGGCAGGGCAGACAGAGAAAACGACGGTCGGTCGCATCATTCAAAGTAAACACACTCACTTCGCAAAAAAAAATAAAAAAATTCCAAAACCAACAAGCTCCTCCAAACTCACAGAGACTCCGCCGAACCAAACAAAGTGACATTCAAGGCCCCCTGTAGGCTACAGTACATTGCCAGAAATGAAAAAGAAAAACATAAAAAGCCCAGAGAGGGTGAAAAATAAAGCGGAGGTACGGCTAACGGCAGCCATCGTACAGCGCCATCACCATAGCAACCTACCATAAACCTACAAATACCCTGCCATTTTAAAGTGCCTAAATTAGCCAATAAAAGGTTGGATCTGAGATACACATTGATTTTTTGACATACATTTCTCCCAAAAGTTGACTGCCATTAATTAGTAAAACATTGCATCTTATGATTAATGCAACTAATATGACTTCTGTTATCATTTACATTTCATTTATGTACACATTTTATACATTTATAAGGGACTATAAACTTATGAGAGACTTATTAACATAGCTCCCATTCCTCATCACAGTCTGGGGTGATGTTTCACAGAGCGTTCTGACCTCTCGGGCACATTAACAACTTACCCACTCCTTCCTCAGACTGGGGCCACCCACAGATTCAATTTTCAGGTGGCATGTGTGTGTGTGTGTGTGTATGTGTGTTGGAGGGTGGGGGGATTCAGACAGGCAAAAGAAAGAGAAGCAAAGAGATTATGTGTGTGGAGAAGGACACATTTCCTTCACTGCCTGCTTGAAAATGAAATCATCAAAAGTAATAAAACAGCAATGTCTTTATTCTCATACCTGAACCTTTATTCCCATACCTCTGGTGTAATAAAACACAAATCACACACATTGCATGTCACGAAGGTCTAGTTGTCAAGGTGACTAAAATGAGTGAGTACCTAAAAGGAGTAAAAGTCATTTTGACCTTCTCAGAAGCAAGCCTCCTATAAAGATACAGAATGTTATATAGTACACAAAAATGCACCCCAAAAATATTTTTGAAAGCATTGCTTTAAGTCATTTCAATCTTAAGTCTTACATTATATGATTAAACTAAGGAAAGAGTATGGCTGGCTATCTGTGACACTTGGTGTCCAATATATGTATTCTAACTGTAATATTAAAGCATATTAATATAGGATACTGTTGTATGTTCATGCTCAGTCAAGGCCTATCAACCGGACCATGCTGCAATATGCATAAACTAGACTGCTGTAAAACATAGGCCTACAGAAGGCAAGCATATGCAAACAAATTCTATAATAAAAAGGCTATTTCTAAACAATCTCACTGATCATACCACTGAAGTGTCGTATTTGATCCTTTGGATGTTGTACAAATGTTAGTGACAAAATGCAATTAGGTTATCATTTTGAAAAGGAGGCTGGCTTGAAAGGGGGTGTTGGTCATTGAGGCACAGTAAAAGTAGACTGAACCTTGGATGGTTAGCATATATTTCTTATAACTAGACGTTTATTTATTGAAGGACGCCCTGAAATGAAGTTGATGTTTAATTTATTTTAGGCCCATTCACGGATCCAATTTGAACTAATAAGGAGTTAACCGGGTAATAGACTAGTTTTTTTCTGTAGTCCTTGGTTACAGGGAGTAATCAGTGTGAAAGAGGTGTTCTTATTTAGATGGGATAGACAGCTAGTCGTAAGAGGACGAGGTCGTTTACTACTGCAGGGGAGACTCGATTGTTCAGTATTCTCACGCGGAAATCGGAATCTTATCGGCAGAATGGAAAATATTAATTCTTCTGTTGTAGATTCGTGCACAGGCAAAGGGGTAAGTGACTTCATAGACAAATATACCACCGTGGGAGGGAACCATGCAACTGGTAAGGAGCCCGAGACGACTGTTTGCATCTCCACAAGTCTGAGGAGTTTTGGAAATGTGACAACTTTATGCGGAGAGACTGAATCAATCGCCGAGAGCGTTGCGGTCAAAGCAGCAACCGATAAAATGTTTACCAAAAAAAGTTACAACGATGATTTTGTTAAATCCGAGCACGATCCGTGGATTTCTAGCAAGGTAATTCCGATTAAGCCGTCAATGTCTCCCGAAAGTTTGCAAAGCTCATCTGCATCTCAAGGGGAAATGTGTAAGTTTATAAAAGATGAAAAAGAACCGTCCCTTACTATGGATCCTCGCGGTTCTGATTTTGATATGACCTCGAATGTCTCTACCATGAACAGTTGTTATAACAATGGTAAGAAGCAACCATTCGACTTTATGGTCGACGTGCCATCGTTCCCAAGCCACAGCACTGGTCAGCAGGTAGTTTTAAGCAGTTCTCCCACCATATTTGTGGATTTGAACCAGAGTAACGCGCGACAACCATTTTCTGAATTACGAAGCGACCCAGGAAAAGGTATGATAAACTATGATGTGATCAACACACAGTCATCTCAGCAGCATCTGTTCGTGTGCAAGAACGAAGTGTCCAGGTGGCCCCTGCAGTCTTCGACTGCGGAAAGTCAAGTCTGGTGTCAGTCTGTGGGAATGACCGATGAGCAACACCATCAGGCGGCCTACTCACCCGTTGACGGAATTAACACAGGCTATCTTCAGCGGTCCTCAAACACCTTTAACACATATACCGGGTAAGAACTTTCCCATTTAAAAAATATGAACATGCAATTGTCAAACATAACTTCGGAGCAGTAGGACTGGAACAGAACTGAACGTATAAGGTTAATTGAATTGTCTATTTAGCTTTATCATAAAGTTTTTCCCTTTTTTATTCTAACTGCTTCCGAATACCCATGCTCAAGATGTCTGATGAGAGAGGGGTAAAGGTCATTTTTAAGATGATCTTAGATCAGGAAGAATAGCCTATATGGTGAAGGTATAGCCTATAGGTTATGGTTTCTGGCATGTCTTACGTAGGCTATAGAAGTGCTGGTGTTGATATGGTTTACCATCACCTTTTATTTTAGGCCTAAATGGCTGTTTTTTTTATACCTGATATGTAGTCAAACATAAGGGTTGTCAGAAACGGTTTTTTTTTTTTTGTTTTTTTTTTTTTACCTCAGGGCCTTTGTACAAAACCTGATAGAGACACCACTAGCTATGTGCATTGAGAAATTAGAATGCCTCTCATTGGCCTGTTTACTTGTGAGAGATTATGGGGATAAAGTCATAAAAGACGAGAAGATAAACCTGAGCAGAGAATGTTATATCTTACCTAGTCTGATGTTTGGTTCAGTGTTTTTTTGTTGTTGCAGTTATCCACATCATTGATTAATCAAAGAATATGCTGAGTACCTCTCTTACAAAAAAAAACAACAACTCCATTATGTTACTGGAAAACTGCAGTTTTTTTTCTGCAGTAATGCGATGTTTTGGTCCCAAATATAGAAGTCATTACTATAATATTATTATTGTTGTCATTATTATTATTATTCAAAGAGTTTAAAGGCTGAAAAGGGTTATAATACTGCAATGTTTACTTTGAATCATAGTACTGTTGCTGTATAATGAAGTTTCACTGAGAACATCAAATAAGGAACATAATGTTAGTAACTGAAGATATCTGTCTGTGTAATATTAATCAAGCTGTCTGATAATTAAAACTGAGTAAGAAACCCAAACAAAGTATCACTCTCACATACATGCCTGTGATATCAGAGCTTTTCCGATATTGCATGCGTGAATTGTTTTATTTTGTTGCATGTCTTACACATTGTTTAGTTTTTAGTCTGATTTTAGCTGTTACAGTTTTGGCTGTCACTGGGATGTCATATATAACATATATGTCTTATAGCTTAGGCCTGGAGAGCCTTATGCCAGACCATGTTTCTTACATTTACTTATTGCATGCAGTAAATCTCAACTAACCATCAATCTGATATTTGTTTGCCTCACAGGATGCCTCCTCAAAGAGTGTGCGTCATATGTGGGGACGAGGCCTCTGGCTGTCATTATGGTGTTGTCACATGTGGAAGCTGCAAAGTTTTTTTCAAAAGGGCAGTTGAAGGTAAAGTGAAATAAAAGCATACATCATCAGCATACAATCTCTTTGTGCACAGATACAAACAAGAAGATCATACTGAATAACAGGTTTTTGTATTGAGTTTATACATAAGACAGACATAAAAATTATATAAAAATCATGTAAACTGGACCAGCCATCCGGAATGCTTCTGGAAGGTCATTCACTATCATTTTGGTAAAAGCACACAATGTTCTAATTTTCTTACATGCTGTTCTCGTTATCTTTCAGTGGAAGATATATAAGAGCCACTGTGTCTGACCGTGACCATGTCACTATGTCCTTAGCCTCGCCTCAGTTCTCTGCCTTTTTTCATTCCCTTTTCTCTCTCTCCCCCACCACCCCCTGCATCCACACACACCATCCCTTTGGTCTGGTAAAAAAGATCCAGCACCCATCTTTTGCTCCATAGCATTATCAGAGTGCCAAATAACGCTTCCAACTGGCCTCCCCACAATGCCTTTTCTCTCTAAGAGACAAAAAGGAATTATGTTTCATTGTACCTTAACAGTCTCTCTTTGATGTCCAGGGCATCATAATTATCTATGTGCTGGGAGAAATGACTGCATCGTGGATAAGATTAGAAGAAAGAATTGCCCTGCCTGTCGTCTCAGGAAGTGTTACCAGGCTGGCATGATGTTGGGAGGTACTTTTCCATTGAATGGTTTTTAATTCTTATCTTTCTAGGTCAGTAGGCACTGTAGTTTGAGTTCTTTTTACCATTTTTTATTTGTATTTAGATATATTCACACATTATCAACATTAAACATTGTTTTGAGTGGTCATTAAGGTCTTTGAAAACTTTTTGTATAGGATATAGGAATATAGGAATACAGAAATACAATACATTTCTGACTGATGATTAATAACAAAATGAATACACACCAAAATACATCACAGATGATGTTACTGATAAGCTTTGTGTTAACGTTTCATGTTTGATTGGTTGAGTTTCTGATTTTTTTATTTTTTTTTTAAATATCGACCGATATATATCGGAATATCGGACAAATATTTGTATCGGTATCGGCCTTCAAAATCCTCTATCGGTTGGGCTCTAGTAGCTTTAGTATCAGTAGTTCTGTAGTCAGTAGTAGTATTTTAGTTCCAGTCTATCAGAAATCAATAGACTATTAGCATCTCGCCTATTAGCATCATATCCAGAAGTAATTAAGGATTATGATATTTTTCCCCAATTAAAACTTGACCTTTCTGGAATTGCAAAGTGTGCTAAGCCTAATGCCATGTCATATGACAAGTAACTACTCTCATTTTGGCATAATAATCTAGATTATAATCCCTCTATTTTATGCTGAAATGACAGTATAGATCCATGTCATATCAGCATAATTAATCACCATGTTTAATTTTATGTTAATCTTACTATACCCGCACATGTTCAGAAAGGCACAAATGATAACAATCAAGGCCAGAAAGATTCAGTCCCTGAAGATATAGTTAAGTACACTTAGTAAAAAATAGTTCGAGATAGTTCGGGAACACACATACAAAAATAAACTACTTTGGTGTAATATATCCATTGAGCATTCTTAGCGTGCCAAGACAGAACGACAGAACAGAATCAGGAAAATGACCCTCATTATTCCTGGTGGTCTTTATTTTCTTACAGGACGTAAGTTGAAGCGGTTTGGAGCCATGAAAGCTATTGGGTTAGGAGCGTCACTGATGTTCCAGTCCCCCCTTGCTCTCGCAGGTGATGGGCAGCCCATGACCACAATGCCCTGCATGCCAAGCTTAAGAGAACTCCAGCTCTCCCCACAGATCATCAGTATATTGGATAGCATTGAGCCAGAGGTGGTCTATTCTGGCTATGACAATACTCAGCCTGATCTTCCTAACCAGTTGCTTAACAGCCTTAATCGGCTTTGTGAGAGGCAGCTTCTGTGGATTGTCAGATGGTCAAAGTCTCTCCCAGGTAAATGCTAAAGGAGGATTACAAATGTGTTTCTGTGCAGGTGATTCATTAAACAGCCATTCATAATAATACATAAAATCATAATATTAATCATAAAACAAAACAGTTGTGTTCCATGAGTACCCAGGCTGTTTCTTTCTGCTCAACGAATAAGGTTAATTTAAATCTCTGATTTAATGGAAAATCCTCATGCATAAATCCCATGTTTTCCAACACAGACAGGTGCACAGGCAAGTTAATCATCATATTTGGATTCTGACCCCACAAAAAAAAACATGTGTCCAGTCCTTCTGACTGTGTTCCAAAATCGTTATTGAGATATTTAATTTAAATACAGCCTGAAATAAAATCCATTACTCTGTTTGTGAAAGGATTTCGTAGTCTGCATATCAGTGACCAGATGACTCTGATCCAGTACTCTTGGATGAACCTGATGGTTTTCTCTCTGGGCTGGAGGACTTTTCAAAATGTTTCCAGTGAATACTTATACTTTGCCCCTGATCTCGTTCTTAGTCAGTGAGTAATGTTATTATAACAAGGCATGATCATATTATTGTAGGAGATTTGAGAAAAATAAAGCATTTACTCCTATGTCTTTTTGCTTTCTTTCTGAAAGTGACCGGCTGAGAAAGTCACCAATCTATGACTTGTGCCTGGCAATGCAGGTCATCCCACAAGAGTTTGCCAATCTACAGGTGTCCAGGGAGGAATTTCTGTGTATGAAAGCCCTGATGCTTCTCAACACGGGTAAAAATGCCTTTTCCTCAGCTGAATTAACAATACTCCTTTTGACATGGTCAGCATGTCTTTTGTTTCAAAGTATGTATCAACTCGACTGTTGACTCGAACAATAACAGTTATCTCCTCAAGGGCAACATATTTCTCGTCCTTGAGGAGCAACGAAATTACATGGCCATGACAACACATCCTGTGGGATTTATTTTCAAAATTGTTTTCATGGCAGAATTACGGCACAGTAACACAGCTGTGTGCATGCTTTCAGCCATGAATGGATAATGCATATTGTGAACAGACCGTACACAGATTTTGCAATAAGACATATTATTTTTTTCTGTTTCGTGTGGATAGTCCACCCTGTGCTAATTAAGGTCAGTGATCAACTAGCAAACCGCTGCTGTGCATCACTATGCTTGGCCCAGTGGTTCTCTACTTACCTGGAGATGCTTATTTTTGGCATGTCTCCAAAAAATTGTTAAATCGTGATAGACCTCATCTGCATTTATTTTTTCATTAGACAATTTCCATTGTTGGATGTATTCATTTGCATTTAGTTAGGCATTGCTGAACTTTTTGATGTTACACCAGCTAGATGCAGAAGTATTTTTTATGTTCTGCAGTGCCGTTAGAGGGGCTAAAAAGCCAAAGCCAGTTTGATGAAATGAGACAGAACTACATCCGTGAGCTGACCAAAGCCATTCACATGAAGGAGAAAGGGTTTGTGGCCAGCTCTCAGCGCTTCTACCACCTAACCAAACTTATGGATGCCATGCATGAGGTAAGAGGTGCTTTTGTCAGATTTGTGGTACTGATGCAAAATTATATTTTTCCTAGAGAAAAAGAATGTTTTCTGATTTGCTGCCTGGTATATGTATGAAGTAGATGTGGTGAAATTATTACTGTTCCATTATATCAATGCTTCAATGCTCTTTTGAGTGCTATAACAACAAGTATACCAAATGATATAGCCAATAGCGTCTGTCAAGAAAATTTGCAACTGCTTTAAATAACCAGTACAACAAGTACAACAGCATCTTTTGAAACTGAAACATGTTTTATTTACTTGTTTCATTTATGTGCATAAGTGCCAAATAGTTTGTAATACTTATATCTGAACCATGTCCGTGTCTGAGGGGGTACTCTGAGACATAGTCGGTGAGGCTAAATGAACAGACACGGGCACTAGTAACTAGTGTTGCATTTGCTGTTGTGAATTTGCAGCAGCCAACTGCTATTTAGATCTGGTTTACAAAACCTGACACTCATTTTACAGATTGCACTTAATCTCCACCCCTTTCGAGTTATCTGTGCTGTGTCCATGCGTGGCTTGCTATAAATTGTTGTTCAAATGAATCATGACCATGAAACTTTTAGTGATTGGGAAGAACAGCATGTTAATGTCATCAAACACAAGAGATAATTCCAGACAGTAATTCTACTCTCTGCTTCAAGAAAAAAAACTTGGTTGCTACTAACTTCAAAGTACAATAGGAAAAGGTTTATTACTTGAAAGCGAAAGCAAAACATTAAACAGAAAACCAAAACAAAATGTTGCCTTTGATTTGGTACAATTAAGTAAATGTGGTGCTTTGAATTCTGATTCCTTCTGACAGTCAACTTTATATTTGACCACAATTGATCACCGATTACACATGCTTTTAAACAGCGGAAAAATGTAAGCGCAAGACAGACACCCGTAGAGTTGATACAGTTAATACAGATACAGAGAAGGTTGCTGCTACTTGGCAAACCAGCGTTAGAACTTATTGACTCCAGATGCAGTAAACAGATAGACTGGATACAGACTATGTCAGGAAGTGCATTTAGCAAGAGCTTGAAAATCACAGTGAGTCATATCATAGAAGGTGGCCTTACGCACCCATACTGTAGAAGTCCTAATGGCCAAAGCCACCCTGCTATTTTAATTGCCTTTCTTACACCTGAAGATGCCAAATGCGCCTGCCTCTGATCACAGAAGTCAGAGGCAAACAATGACTTTGTGACAGTACCAGTTTTCTGTTAATTGAAATGCAATGTAGATACTGGTCACTGTGACTTTTTGAATGTCAGATTCACTGGTTCTGATGGGAGGTGGACGAGAGATTCCATATGTTAAATTCCTGCAATACAATATAATGATCCTCCCATGGAAAAGAAGGTGATACAATGTGTGTGCCTGTGAGGTTCAACTAAGTAACTAAGTTCATGATTAACCTTACTCATATCTGATTGTTTATATAAGAGACATTTGCGCCACTTTTGAAGATGTTTGGTAAGGCTTTAATTCCTCCGTTTCATTTCAAATTTCATGTCGCTTGTGAATGACTCAACT
This sequence comes from Limnothrissa miodon, assembly GCA_017657215.1. NCBI lineage: Eukaryota > Metazoa > Chordata > Actinopteri > Clupeiformes > Clupeidae > Limnothrissa > Limnothrissa miodon. Next base: position 786,006 of record JAGFZM010001635.1, read on the forward strand.
CTAAATCTACTGACTATGATGATAGAGGTGTGGTCATTTTCCTGGCACCTCAGCTACCAGCAACGTGCTTCAAATTCTGCCAGCTAAATTCCATGTTCATTTTTTTTTCTCTGAAATTGAAGGGCTTTACTACAGTATATATTTATCTCAGTTCTTGATCTCCACTGGAAGGTGTAGAATATAACTGCAGCTTTGATACCTAGTGGGAAATATCAGTACTTAATAGTTATTCCATTGTGCATGTAGTGTATTATTAAATTAATTATTTTAAAATGGTAGATGTGGATGACTGGAGGTAGTCATGCAATTTATTAGATGAGCAGTCTTACTGAAGGTCTGATTTCAGGGATGCAGGCTGGGAGATCACCTTGACCGACAAGGTCATACTGGTCTATGCAGGGTACAAACTAATACAGACATGCGCAGACAGCACAAAGCAACTTTGACTGGTTTGGCCCACAGAGTTATGCCTCTCAGGGAGTATATTTTAGTAATGCCTCTCAGGGAGTATATTTTAGTATTGCCTTGCCAAAACCATTGCAATTCATCATAAGATGACAAATAGGTGATTAAGTTAATATTACAATAGTTGCTTCGGCATCATTTCAAAGCTACTGCCTCAAGTCTTAAGTAGTGTAAATACTGCGCTGGTGTTTACTTGTGTAATATTGGCTTCCTCTGGTTTAATCTATTTAGATTGTAAAGAAGGTCAACCTGTACTGCCTAAGCACCTACATCCAAGCAGACGCCATGAAGGTTGAGTTTCCAGAGATGATGTCAGAGGTGATTGCTTCACAGCTTCCAAAAGTGTTGGCAGGTATGGTGAAGCCTCTTTTGTTTCACAACAAGTGACGCTTCATGAAGACCGAGTGAGGATGATTCACAGTATCTTGTCTTTTTGACAGATATCGGTATCTTGTCTTTTTGACAGATGGAGATATCTTGGGACTTTTTGACAATCTTAAATGGCAGTGCCGTACATTGTGCTTTATCAGTTGTTTTTATCTATGATGCCATGTGTTAACAGTACATTTAATGGGTTTAGTTACTTTTGTTCAATTGTAGTTTGCCAAATTTGGAAATATTTTGATTTAGTTTCTTGTTACTGTGACACAAGGTAGAGATGAAAAGCACTTCAGGCACCTCATCAGATAATGTGAATCACTTTAGGGGTTTGACAATCTTTTTTTTTGGTGGGTAGGGCTAAACAGTAATGTGCGACAGGGCAGATGTGTAAATGTTTTGCAGCATTTTCCCCTTTGTGTGTTGCAATTATCACAAAATACCTGGCAACACTACATATCCCATGTTACAGTATGTTATTGTGTGACGGAATGTATTGTACCAAAAGTAAATATTTCTGTATTTTATTGTGTAGAATAAGTAACCAACGTTATGTAAACAGAAATTATTATTGAAGTGTTGGTGACTAGAAGAAAATGCACCTTGTTAATTTTTCTGATCAGAATGTTACAGACTAAAATGATTTAAAAAAAATACATATAAAGACAATGTGTTTACTAATACTAAAATATTGTACTGGTAGCATAATATCTAAGTGTATTTTCCGATTTCCTTTTTTATTCACCCAATGAGCCATGCGGTTCAAATTCCAGTAGATGGAGGTGGGTACATAACTTTGCTGTGAAGCTTTGTAGATATACTGCAACTAGCTGGTATGTTTGTGCACAACTTAATAGGATGATAGGTGTTACATTTTTGTGGTGCGATATCATTTCCTTAAAATGCCCCTCCAACTCCAAAATGTAGGGGAGTATCACTTCACCATCCGTACCCAAGGTCATTTTGCATTCTCTTGTATTTAAATGGGAAAGAACACCCTGATCTTGGCAGGCAAAGCATTTGCTATGAAATAACTTTGAGAGTTTTCCTGGACCAGTGCTTTTGCAGCTTAATATGAAACTTAAATTAAATGTGTATTTCCATAACAAGCAAGCTTGCTTCTTTGAATGCATTTGCACTTAAATTCAACTTTAATTATACATGACACACTTGCACACAGACACACAGGGAAATTATTGTCTTTGTGGATCAGTATCTAGCATAGCCCATTATAGTTTACATTGATAATATTTTAACAGCTTGAAAAGTAAAGAAACTACACAGAACACCCTTGTTCAGAGACTCTTAGAAACATTTATATTCTATGAAATACCAGTGACATGATGCTTCAGTGATTTGAGGTTACTGTTAAATGTGAATTAGGTGAAGAGGTGAAACTAATAAAGTACAGAAGGGTTTAGTTTGATAATGCTGAATGTTTGTAAATGAATGTTTTTGTCATCGTATAATCGGTGCATATCTAAGCATATCGATAATAATCAAGCTACAGTCATGATTTAACTGGACTCAGAGGCGGACTCCATGACAGTGGACTGCTAACGGGGAGTAGGCCAAATGAGAAGGACTGAATAGAGGCAGGATATGCACAATGAGTAATTGACAACATTGAAATTGTAGCACAGGTCATTTCGTACATTCTGTACTTTTGATTATGAGTTGCATGCAGTCTCGTGGCAATAATATTATCAAAAAGTAAAAGATATCGGCAAATGATGATGAAGTGTGTTGCTGAGGAGTGCCAGGCCATTCTCTTAGCACATGTAAAAGTATTAACTGATCCACAGGATTTCGATATCTGACAGGTAACGTTTGAATATTGCTCAAGGTCAACAAGTGCTGTTTGTACGTAAAAGAACAAGAACATTTCTTAACATAGAAATAGCCCACCAGCAAGCTACCGGTAATAATAGAGTCTGAATGGGAAAGTTATGTTCTCGTTGTCTAGGTTCTTTGCTTTTCTACCCAGCACTCTTCTCTTTTCCACCATCTTGAACCAGGTGCTGGTTATGGGCAGGTGCCAGTGCCAGTTACCAACAACTGCCTGTTTTTCTCACAGGCTGAGAGCTAGAGTAGGGCTACATCACTGCACAGCTATCATATTGAAACATCACATCACCTAAAATGATAGTAGGCAGTTGATGCTTTCTAAACAATATTTGCTCAAGTTTAGCTCATTTGTTTTCCAGTGGAAGACATGGAACTGCAACATTAGATAGAAATCTTTCGAAGTTCCTTTTCTGGTTATAGCAGGTAGCCGGTTAATAACATATTTTCTGAATTTGTTTTTAAGTAAATATCATTGGGACCAGTCCACTTTGCACCTGTGTTGTGTTTATTTTCTGTTACTGTATATCGCTCTACAAGATCTTTACACAGTAGAAAGAAAGAGGTTGCAATGTGGCAGTATGTAGTTAGCTTGTGATGTTGATGGTGGACAACACATTATGAAAAAAAAACGGGTCTTTTTTGGTACATTCTGAATACCAAAACAGCCAGAACTCCCTGATAAGGGCCCAAGTAACTTATAACAGGTTATGGGTTGATCTAAAGGCTAAGCCCCGCCCATTGACTGAACACAGTTAAACCGGCACTAAGCAAAATTCTGTTTTTCTCTCTCACGAGCTCCCTCTAAAGCCTGCTGTATTGCATTGTATTGCACTGCATTCTATTGGAGGCGGTCCGCGCTGCTGAACATTGCAAGTGCTGTATCTACCGCTATTGGCCACGGTGGCGCATTCTACACCGTTCGTTCGCCGTGCAATGACTAATTTTAGCATCCTAAACAGTATGAAACGGATTAATTAAATGAAAAATGTTGCATAGTGGGCCTTTAAACCAATTTTAGTGTGCAAATACACTGTATAAACAGTTCATTTGTAAAAACTGCTATGTTTACTACTTTCTGCTGCTAAAGGATATGTAACACTGATGTTGAGATTTATTTTGCCATGGATACCGTGAAATTTACAGTAACTTGGATGTCATCATGGACGGATGCCATCATTAAAACATCAGGACAAGTTCTTGAGAATTAGGTTAGTTTCCTTTTCATCATGGTAGCACCAGAAGGGTAGACATAACACAAAGCTACCAAGACACTGACTTCTGTTTTCTATTTGGCCAGGTTATTTTGACCTGTGTTTGTTTTGTTAATAATACAATTGTGATAATACAACAGGCCAGTCATGACGTAAATGTAGACTTGTCTCTGCTAACTCTATCTCTTGCAGGTCAGCCTTTTGAACACACAGAAATCCACAGTATTATGCACTTAAGGAATTGACCTTAAAAGGCTGCCTAAGAAAATGAATTGTTAATGGCACATCAAAGAGGGATTTAAGTCAGAGTGCTTTTAAAAATTGCCCTCATAAAACTCAAAAGGAACTACACTACATTCAAAGGCATGCGCTTACTCACTGGCTTGAATTAGGCTGTGATTGTAACTTAAGACATGTTTTTTTATCACACTATGATCTGTATCATTTAACCAACTCAACCACAACCACAAGCCACTGCAATAAAAGCAGTCTGTGTGAGACTGTAATGAGACAGACGCCTGTGTTGAATGTTTATTAGCTTGAATAGCTCGTTCAGATGATGAGGACTGGTGCCTTCCATCACTAGGTTACTGTGACCTGAACATTTGCCCTGACTCACTGCAAGCTCATCTTGCTTTGTGGAAAATTCAAAAGGCAATAAAACCTCAGAGCTGTCTAGTTGGAGGTGAAGCACAGTGCAAGACATGAAGATTTCTGGCAGGAACATGGGCTGTTTACATTGTGGCTAAAAAAAAATATGCCATGAATCTGAGAAAGGGGTTTCGTAACAGATTTGATGTGACTTCAGTCTACATAAAGTCTACATAATGTGTATTAAATATTTGACCTGTTTGAAGACTATTGTGCTGGACTTTGTTAAACCTCCAAGTTTCCTCCCACACGTATTTCATAGGTACGGCTACGATGCTATGGTGATTTCCACAGGAGAATGTAGAGGTGCTTGTGGGGAGACAGTTACAAGCCTTTAGATGTTGGATGCAGCCTTGTCCATGGTGGTCATATCTTTCCTCTAACCTTGCACTGAATGAGTAACAAAGTTCTGCTGGCCTTGCTGGGCATGTGATAACCTTGAAAGACACCAAATGAAACTGTCAAAACAGTTTTATTTTAACCCAGGTCACAGACAGATAAAACTGTATAATAACCATATACAGACCCAATATCATCCCCTAAACCTTACCTTGATCAGTCAAGATTAAATTAAAATTAAGTCAAAATCAAGTTGATGCAGATGAATATTTAATGTAATATCACAAAGCCTACCTGTATGTTTGACTGTATTCTGCCATCCAAAGCCAACATGGTATATTTACAAGAAATCTGACTCCTAGTATGGTCGTGAACACCAATCACAACACTCTGACACACGCAGTCACCAGGAGACAGACTTCCTTCTTGGAGGTAAGCCAAGCTCCCTCAGGTCATTTTTTTTAAAACAAACACTGTGTGCTCTTGTCTCAGGGTAAGAGGTCCAGAGAATGAGTTGAAGGAAGGGAAAGGCAAGAGAGGTTAAACACGGTTCAGGGGCTCATCTTAAAGAGACGTATGAAACAGCAGTGGCAAAAAGAGGGGTTCTGCAGTGCAGTGTGTGCCTTGAGAACCCATTTTATTCTGTTATCCTTCATGACAGTAACATAATTTATCTGTCCCTGGGGAGAGAGCAAAAGCCAAGCACTGCTGGGTCACAGTAACCTCTCAGCAGCGGCTTTGTAATTAAAGCACACTCTCCCACCATTTGAGGAAAAGCCATAAATCTCAGCTGAAGCTTGAGTGCACTGCTGCCCAGAGAAGGGAGATGTCATGTCAAATAATCTGCAGCTGCTCGATGAAAAACTCTAGACTGCTCAAAAAATGATATAGCTGTAGGCTAAATAGAAAAAAACTTTAATACATAAATTATTTCATTGATGAAAGGAGAGAGGGGGTATTTGGAATGTTACAGTAAGTTTTTTTCCCATATAAACACTAAACCATCACTGGCTAATGAGTTTTGATGTAGATTATATCAACAAAGCCACAGGTCACACTGATAGTCAACATTAACATGCATTTTACAGGTAATGTTCACAGGTGACATTTATAAACATTTCAAGAACATCATATAGATATTAGAATACATTATAACATGCTGCAAGGTTATAGTGTCCATGAAGGAGCTTGTAAACAGTTGGCCAGCTGAGTATCCCTGACATCCATACAATACATTGTAACATTACATACCACAGATTTTCTTTAAATTAAAGCCAAGAAAATTGTCCAAAAGATCAGGCTACTTTCAGACAAACATTGTTTTCAATGTGGGGTCTCTTATCGGCCTGTAAATGTATTTCTGCAAAGCTTTGCAATGTTCTGGTTCACTCTAACTATGCAGTCTGAGAATGTGGTAAAACATTAGCTGCACAAAAAAAAACAATCATCAACATTACTCTGTGCAACACAGTGGTAAATACGGAAAGATTATTTCTGAAACTGACAGTAGATTTACTCTATGACTTTGGCTATGACTATGGTGACTTTGGTGATCATAAATTACCAACCAACCAAGTCAACTGGATAACAATGATCAATGGTTTTAACAACTGACTGAATATATAGTTATTTTTATTTTCATTTTATTATTTCTTTCTAGGCTGCTTTACCTGCTTCGTTTTTATGACAAATGTCTCTTTTTTGGACTCCTCTACTCCCCATTTACTAGTCCTAAAAATCAACCATGAATAAAGGCTTGTGATACTAATAGCATACATTTTATTGCTGTGCTTTTGTGGGCATAATCAACTGTTCATAGAGGTGATGTTGTGACTTCAGAGATATTTTTCAGACAGTGTCATAGCTATATTTTAAACCTTTTTGTGGACTTTGACTTCAGAAATAAAAATTGTAACAGCAGCCTGGAGAAACATCTGGTGGAGAACAGCTTGTGTTGAATAACACACACACACACACAAACACACATATTTCTCTCTCTCTCACTCACACTCACACACACACGCACATTCACACTCACACTGTGAGTCATATTTGTGAATGCATCTGAAACACTCAAGTGTCTGTCAAGAACCCATTAACAGCTTTATATTGTGACAAGTCAAAGAGAGCAGTTTTGGAGCACACTGACCTGAGGTAAATCTTCAGACACAGATGATGGGCTGATTGTGCTCACTGTCCCATATACTCAGGTGCACGTCTATGTCTACAGGCCTTAGAGCAGCTGTATGAATATACAATTATTAAAAAAAGTTTAGTTAAAAGTATGTTTTACCAGAGCAGAGACATAGTGATCGGTTATACAGTAGTATTGGTTATAGTGTCGGTCATTGGTTGTAGTATGTGAATTCATTTTATGCTATCAAGATAGATATATAGATTATTCTGATAGTTTCTTCTGGTGCATTTAAATACTAAAATCAGTTATGATTGGTATATTAAAGTGAATTAAATGTAATCATATAAGCAAACAAGAATAATGTCAGGGGGAATATAATAACCCTTGTATGCAGTTAATTTTATGTAGTCATAACAGCCTTTGGCTTCATCGCCTATACCTGGCAACACTAAGAAACGTAATAAGAGTACTGTTTCAGTATTTAAAAAAAAATGCTCAAATGTATTTATACATGTAACCAAATGAAAATCACCTAACAAAACCAAACAAAAACAATATGAATGATCATTGTAAGTAAGGTGACAGTAGAGTTACCAAAGATGGCAATATATCTCTGGTACCAATTTGTTTGTAGGGTACCATATAAGCACTAAGAGACATGATAACCACTTTAGATAAGTACCTTTACTGTTTTTTTCCCTTTGTTTTTTGCATTTACACAGAAGGTTTGCATTCTATTGTGTCAAGTCCACTTGAATAGAGAGACATTCATATACTCTATTGTTTTCGGACCCATTCGATCCTTAAGTTTACCTATAAAAATAATGGAGAGACAAGACTGACTGTAATCTTTAAATTTATCAGAACAGTGATGATCAGACTTCTGACAACAATTTGAGCATAGCATAGCCCGCAATCATAGCCCCAGGTAACAGTCTTCACATTCACCCCTCCATGACGGGCGGCTTGGGTGGTGGTGTGAAGCTGCAGCTTGTTAGTCCTACACCATCCCACAACGTCCTCCACAAGGCTCCCTCTCCTGGCCATCAATGAAATGCCCCACTTTCTGCATACGACACGACTCAGAGTTGTATTTGAAGTCTGTCGTGTACAAGGTGAATAGTACAGAAGAACAGTTCCCTGTGGTGCCCAAGTGCTGGTGATCACAGACTTGAACATGAGGTCTCCTAGTCTTACAAGCTGGGGCCATTGAGTGAGGTAATCTGTGATCCTGGTCACCAGGTATGGGACCACCAGGTGTGGAATCATAAGTAGTATTTTAGAAAAAATATAGTTTCTAGTGCTTAAACAGGCCAGAGTAGTATCGTCTTTGGACACATATGTAACCCTGTTGCAGATTTGTGAACAATACATCAATAAAGTACATTTTGTTCATTACATCTTTCATTGAAGCATACTCCCTCTAGATGTGATATAACATGAACTGATACCTCTCACATTCAATTCCATCCAGTCTTGAAGTGACTATTATATACTATAAAGATATATTAAGGTGCTCTGAGATGTTGCAGGATTTTAGCACGATTTTATTTTAATGTGACATGGAGCTGGGACATGACCCATCCTCTTTCAAGGCAAGGCAAGGCAAGTTTATTTATATAGCGCATTTCATACACAAAGAGGCAGTTCAATGTGCTTTACAAAGACAGAAAATAAAAACATAGTGGATAAAATGAAGTAAGAAAACAAACAAATAAGATTAAAGGAAAGAGTAAAAGAGACATAGGTGTTGAAGTACAGTTGCCCATGGCAACAAAGAAACTTCTATTTTGTAGGTATGATTTTAGCCATTTGAGAACTATACCACAAAACCCAACCCAGTGTTCAAGTCGATGTAGCAGTATGTTGTGATCAACAGTATCAAAGGCAGCGCTGAGGTCTAGTAACACCAAGACAGATGTTTTGCCTGCATCAGTATTAAGACGTATGTCATTTACAACTTTAACAAGTGCTGTTTCAGTGGAAACCTGACTGGAACTTATCAAAACAACAATTAGATGTCAAGAAAGCAGTTATTTGATTGAATACTATTTTTTCAATTATCTTTCCAATGAACGGTAGATTTGACATTGGCCTGTAGTTGTTAAGCACTGAAACATCCAGATTATTCTTTTTCAGCAGTGGTCTAACAACTGCTGTCTTTAGTGATTTAGGGAAAATGCCGCTTTGCAGTGATGAATTTATAATTCGGAGCACGTCAGGTGCCACAAGGTGTAGAACAGTTTTTAAAAAGCTGGTTGGCAGAACGTCCAGTTGGGATGTAGAAGAGCTTGTGAGATTTTGTACTGTTTTCTCAAGCGTTTCATAGTCAATAAAGCTAAATGTTGACATTGTGTTTAGTTCCCCTCTCTTTGAAGACATTGGTTCTAGCGTTTGAGATATTTGTGAAGTTATGTTCAGTCTTATTTTATAAATTTTACCTCTGAAAAAAGATGCAAACTCATTGCATTTATCTACTGAGAGCAGCTCAGGTGCTAATTGTGATGGTTTATTTGTTAGCTTCTCAACTGTAGAAAATAGTACACGAGCATTGTTCAAGTTCTTATTGATAATGTTGGAGAAAAAAGACTGTCTTGCTTTACAAATTTCACAGTTATATTTGCTTAGCATCTCTTTATGGATTTGGTAAAGGACATGGAGATTTGATTTACGCCATTTTCTTTCAGTCTTCCTTCACTCCCTCTTTAACAGTTTAACAGCTAGGTTTTGTTTCCATGGTGCTTTATTATTATCAGTGATTCTTTTGTTTCTAATGGAGCAATATTATCCATAATTTGTGTCATCTTAGAATTAAAATTGGTCAGTAAGTCATCTACAGAATCTGAATCTATACTTGAGTGCTGTGAGAGAGCTTGCTCAAAGAGAAAACCTGCATTGTCATTTAAGATTCTCCGTTCTATAGTCAAAGCCTTGTTCTGTGTGAGGAAACATGGAAACGTCAAAGAAAATACAATAATGATCAGACAAAGCCAAGTCCTTAATTGTTGTAGAGACATCAAGACCCTTTGTGATGACTAGGTCAAGAGTATGACCATGAGAGTGTGTTGGAACCTGTATATGTTGGGTTAGGCCAAAAGTGTCAATTAGTCTAAGTAGTTCTTTAGAATATGTGTTTTCTGGATTATCCACATGTACGTTAAAATCACCAGATATAATTAGACAGACAAAACTCAAGCAAATGTTTGTTAGCAATTCACCAAACTCTTTAAGAAAAACTTTAGCTGAATGTTTTGGAGGTCTGTAAATAGTCAATAATAAAATACAGGGGAACCCTTAACAAGTTCACATATGTACTCAAAAGATGCAGTCACCATGAGATATCTGTTTGCACTGAAAAGATGTATTAAATATTTTTGCAACCCCTCCTCCTTTCGTTGCTCTTGTCACACTCATGAAATTGAAATTTGGAGGAGCCGCCTCAATGAGGGTAGCACAACTGTTTCCTTGTTCCAGCCAGGTTTCAGTCTTTAGCCTGTTTCTAATTTTAACTAGCCTCTATCTATTCTGTCTTATATAAGTGAAAATGTGTACATTTTGGCCAATGTAATTAAAGGAAAGCCAAATTATCCATCTAAACTGGATATTTCCTAAAAGCTGTCATCTGTCATCTACATGCGTTGTCACACTTGTAGGCAAATCAGGGTTGTACAAAATTTGGAATTGAGAATGGAATGCATTAAAGCATAGGCCCTATTCTAAAACAGATAATTCAAATTGTTGTACCTTTCAAATCATGAAAAATTCTGGATAACATTTCTGTTCAAATAATACATTGGCCTTATCCCCGTCTTGGTTCTCTAAACATTTAGGACATTTTGCTCTGGCTCAAATCATGCACTTGCGCACTTCTAGAACAATTTTACTGTATAGTGCGTGTGGTGCACTGTAGCACCTGGATGTCGCACTACGGCCAGATGTGAAATGATAGACACTACTCGACTACGCTAGCCTCCATCTTGGCTATCCAGTAAACACATTTTTCATAGTTTAGGCTATTCACATGTCACTTTCATTCTAAAGTCGTCAAATTGTTTGATTTAGCAATTTCAATGGGTGTTCCATCTGTCATATCTACTGAGTGTTAACACCTAACATCAAATATGCTTGCTAGGGCAGTAACTAGCCTACTGCACACTGCATCAGGCTTCATTCATGTGCACTTTTGTCTCTATGTCTCTATGCACATAAGAAACTGAAAGACTCAATTGAAAGGCAGCACATGTACAGTGTGTGACTAGAGCCCATTGAATTCAATTCAGAAAATATGTTTTTCACAACTCTGATAATGTTAGGCTATACGATTAGATTTTTCACACTAATGATATGAAATTGCAAGTTGAGGCCTTTGAATTTGCACAGTGGAAAAACAAGTACATAAAGCAACCCAAACAATGGGTGGCGGTATTCATCTGAAGGGATGAGCTGCTACCAAAAGCTGACGTAACCCACGAACGAGAAATTGATGTTTACCCGGAAGTGAAACAGGCAAACACTGTCGATTGACCCATGGAACACAGCTGTAAACTGGTTCTGGCTACATTGAAGTTCTGTAGGAAAGAAACTACTGAACTGATACTTTGTAACGCTTTGAACAGACGGTAACGCAGCGGATGGTATTTTTTAGAAAGGTAAACAAAAGCTGCACTATACGAATATTCTAGCGGTAAAGATAAAGTTACTACGATAAAGTTATTAATGTACTGCTTCCCGTCCCTACTACTATGATGCTCTGAAATATTATAGTTTACGTGTGTCGATTGTTTTTGTTTTGTTGGTAGCATATTTAATAATAAGCGCCTGTGTTTGTTAATAACATTGTCCGCGTTCATGGTAATGTTAATCTGATTGGCTTGTAGGAGAGAGCCAATTTGAAGAGGATTAGCTACGCATGCTGGCTGTAACGTAGAATTAGCCTAACAGACTAACACATCTGCGAACTGGCGAAGGTGCACAAAACGTTAGAAAAGAACTTTGTGGCTTTTGCCCCAACAGGCCTATGCCACTGTAACGTTAGATGCAATGTGCCGAGTTTTTTTTTAGGCACACCTCAGTAATTAGTCTCTGGGTGAGTTGCATTGTGGCCAGTTGACAGCAACGTTAGGGGATATTCTTTCAGGGAATACATCGTTTCTTCTCAGCTTCTTAAAAGAGATACATTTGTGTTTGTTTAATCTAGGACAAACCAATCTTTAAAAAAACTGGAAGCATATGGGAACGGCTGCTGATGTGGTGATATGGCAATATACACCTGGTAATGTTCTAATGCTTGCATGCAGTTTTGTCCCAGTGTCCACAAGCTATCTCAGAAATCAACACTGGAAGAAAACACCAAAAGAAATTGGCAAAGGCACGTCAACAAAGGTTTATAGCCATGGTGAGTTACTATGGGTCCACAGCCCTCCTTACATTTAGCATCCCCGCATCACGGGCTATGAGGAGTAGGAATTCATCATCTTATTGCTGTCACAGCTTGTTTAGACTAAAGGGTTGGGTCATTTGAGGGCAGGAAAAGGCACATAGTGATTTTGTGGAATGTAATAACATCTGAGGTAGCTTTTTGTGTTATCTCTTTCTATCTATTAACCTTATGGATGACCATATAGTAAGAAGGAGATAGGGTATTAATCGATATCGCCCCAAACTCCCAGCTTTCCCAAGTTTTCTTTATGCATGTAAAACACTGTTTACACTGTACCTGTAGATCATTTATTATTCACTGACACGTGTCAGTAGACCTTTGGTTTCCAACCAAACAAACTTTTGAAATTAAATGTTAACTACTGTGGGAACATCACAGAAATGTACATGTTCAACTATTCATAATCTTATTGTAAAAGAAATTGATCACATAATTTGACCCATTAGATAGATAGATAGATACTTTATTGATCCCCAAGGGGGAAATTCAAGAGATACTTTATTGATCCCCAAGGGGGAAATTCAATTTAATGGCTCCCCCCCCCATCACTCCCATACGGGCAAACACGCACAACAAAACTGATACTAATAAAAATAGCACAAAAAAATACACTATCTAATCACTTTTTTACATCCATCTTTTTAAACTTCAAAACTTCAAGATACTCGGTGCTGCCAGCAATTCAGCCATTTGACAATTTAACTTCTATCCACATACTATGTTACAGGTGTACAAGCCTACTACAGTCCCTCTGATAAATGTAGAAAATGCATACAGTACATCTCTTTGTAAATTAACTTTCTTTTCCCGAATGAAATAAACAATTTTTTTAACTTTTAAAGTCTACTGCCGTTGAAATGAAGACCAAAGAAGAGAAGGATGCTGAACTTGACAGACGGATCGAAGCACTTCGCAAGAAAAACCAGGCTCTCGTTAGGAGGTATCAGGTAAGTCTAATTTAACTCCAGTTAGGTGTACTGGATATAAAGTCAACTATCTAGATTATGTAAACAACTTGCATGAATAGAATTTATTTATGTAAATTTGTATATACTATTTGTGTGTGTGTGTGTGTGTGTGCACAGTATATATACATGTTTATATGTAAAAGGGGAAGGTGTAATTAAGATTGGCATTCCTCCCATTTTAGGAAATTGAGGAAGACAAGAAAAAGGCAGAAGATGAGGGTATTGCTGTGACAATTCCCAGAAGGACCCGTCCTCATGAGCAAGATGACAGACAAAAGCCTGAGAAGGAGACATTCATTGTGACTGTCGATCTTTCCAAACCTGGAGTGGTACGACCTTAACACCTATAGCATAAGCATAAACAGTCAGACTAGGGCACTACGCTATGGCTCTGTTGTCTGATAATCTGAGGGTTATGTTTTTGTTCTGTAATATAACAGCATTGACAAACAACATCCCTCATTGTACAGAAGCAAATATGTCTGCCGATGGTGAGGGAGAAAGCAAAGTATTTAATGAGGACTTTTTATCAAGGCATATTGCTACTCAAGTGCTGAGGCTATAGCATGACTGATTTGTTGTGGCCCTACAGGAAAACCGCGTGGTCAATGACCGGAAAACGACAGCTCAGCATGGCTCAGAGAGGGGTGATGGTCACCGGTCAGCTGGTGAAGGTTCTTCACAGAGGATAAACAGGGGTGGGCACAGAGGTGGAGGTCCTCGGCCGGAGAGAAGGGAACCCCGGCTAGAGAAACAAGACCCCCACCCTGATAGACCACAGGGAGAGGACGAAGAAGGAGAGAGGCCAGCCCGAGGCGGTCGCACACCAAGGGGAGGAAGAGGGCGAGGCGGATTTGGCACAGACAGGAAATCCAAGGTTCATTTTTTTCTCAACTTCTGCCTCTATATCATGTAAAACAAAAGCAGCTGAGGAACTCGTGTTTGTTCGTGTTTATGTACAAAATTACATTTTAAAACTGATGTAGAATAAAATGGTAAAGTGTTCAAAACTATTAACAAAAAAACAGCTTATTTGCCACTTAGTTGTTTAGTTATTAGTTAACAAATGAGGTGTTCCTTGTTGTCAGGAGTGGGAGGAGAAGAGAAAACAGAACATTGCAAAGATGAATGAGGAGATGGAGAAGATTGCTGAATATGAAAGAGGTCAAAGGGTATGTATGTGTTTGCAAAGGAAAAGGAAATAGGACAAGAAGTGTGTACCCTAGTTTTGATGTACAGCATATACTACACATACTATATGTAATCTTTTTAAAGGTTAAGGTCTTTTGTTTCTAGGCCGATGGGGAAAAGCCTATCAGGAACTTTCTAGATGACCCACGCCGCTGTGGGCCCGTCCCAGACACAGATCGCAAAGAGGGAAGCCGCCGGCACGTCCGTAATTGGGGTGGACTGGATTTTGACAGTGTAAAGACAGGAGCAGACAAAGAGAAGGAGTGGATGGTAAGTTAGGGTGTTTTCATACACATTTTCCATTATGGGTTATTACAAATACGGTGATTCTACCTGGGTTTTGTTATTTACACTGCAACATTTTGAACAATACTTTATTCTTGGTGAAACTACTTTCACATCCTGAGGTTTACATCTAAGAAGGAAAATGCAGTACCGTAGAGTGAAAGAAAGTTGTCCAAATTTGTTTTTTCATTACCAGAGTCATCGGTCAGGAGGCAAAGGCTCAGTAGACATGACTCTGTCCATGACGGGTCGAGAGCGCGCAGAATACCTTCGATGGAAGAAGGAGCGGGAACAGATTGATGAGGAGCGACTGGCTCGTCATCGGAATGCCACAGGCCAGTGGAGACGAGAGTGGGATGCTGAGAAGACTGAGACTATGTGAGTGGGCTATGTACATCATCAGGTCTCCGACTCAAATAAAAAAGGCATCAGGTCTTGGTGTCAGGTTGGCCTAAAAGTCACTCCAAAAAAATCTGTCGTAAATACATACAAAAAAAGCCCTCAGTTATTAGTAATTATTAGTAGCAATCTCAGTAAAGCTGATACTGCTTTAAAGGTCTCATTCCATCGTATTTTCATTAATTTTGTGGTGGTCTCTTATGTCATAATGTCACGATGGTTGGTTTCGACAAAAAATATGCTGTGGTTGTCTTGTTTCAAGCTATTTTAGGTTGGTGAAAACGAGAGGATTCTTATGAATATTAATGATATGCAAACCTTTTGTCTCTGATTGGCTAACAGCACTGTGACGCTCCCTCTAGAGGGTTCTCGTTCAGTGCTGGCTTCTGCAGTTGCTTTCTGTCAGATAGAGCTAAGCTAACCGGCAACAAGCAAAACACGAGAAAATGTCTTCAGTGATACTGTGGTTGTGGACAGCGTTAACGTTACCATACAGTCGAATGTCATGCATGCTAACTAGTAGAATAACATTTTGTTGAAACAACTAGAGTTGGAAAAAAAAAAGAAGTTTTTCACTTAAAGCCTGTGAGCTGGTGGTCGTACGGCTTTTCCGATTCGCTCGTTTTTTCCGGGCTTTTTTCTATCACAGGCGAATACAGACGACAGGGGTAGGAGAGCATTTTGAAGTTGAGCATACAAGTGCAACTTGGGCTGACCTATGGTAATGTAAAAAAAATCAAGTATTAAACAGTTTATTGACCTTTAAACCAAATGGTCCCAGCTCTGTCGTAGACAATAGATCAAAACTAGACTGTGGACAGTTGCTAAGAGGCAGATACAACCTTGGAGAAAGACAGACATTTCAAATGCTCCCTCAGACTATCTTGGAGAACTTTTTTCTGTCAAAATGTTTTAATGTAATCTCCAAATTTTTTTGGATGTCATTTGGTTTGTAATTTCATAAAAATGACAGAGATCTTTCCAACATGAATGGCCTTTAATCTAAAACCATTTTTTTTAGGCTACTCCAATGCTGTTTTGCTTGTGACATGCCTGATGCATTTTCATTGACTTGATGCTGATTTCAGTATTAGTGCTGATTCTGAGATCTGAAGATATCCAATTTCTTTTTTAATACTATGTATTACTTACTAATTGCCCTGTTATCTCATTCCAAAAGGTTCAAGGAAGACCCTGAAGCAGCTGGTGACCCAACGACAAGACAAGGCCCCAAAAGAGGCAAGTTATTGTCACAATGTAACAATAAAATTTTTTTTTTTTTACTTTTCATTTCAAAGTAAATTATAAAACTTGCATTACACAAACCTACTAGTAACTTTTCATGTAAATGTACAGTTGTGATGGAAGTTGTCTGCCTTTCCTTTTGTGTGCTGAATAGCACAGTATTGAACAATAGTAACAGTTCCTGATATTGTTTTGTCAATATAGATGATGACAAAAGAGCTCCCAGGCCACCAAAGTTTGGTGATTTCTTAGGGAGCGGCTCTCCCAGAGACAGGGATCGGATGGGCAGAGCACACAAGAAGGGACGAGGCCCGGACAAAAACTACAGGTATAGATGCCTCTACCCTCATCTAATAACTTCAAAAATTGAATCCCTTGACCTACCGCCATCTCATAACGTAAAAAAAAAAGAATGAACCCCCTCTTTCACTGTAATTGTGTTTGTTAATGAGTAGTTGTGTATGTGTACTTGTGTTGGACCTTTGAAATATAATATTCTTTTAAAGCTATGACCTACGTTTCTGAAAATCACTTGAGCCTCTGAGACAGATTTGCATCCCGCCCCCCAAAACCAAATACCTGACTTCAGTGTACAACGATTACTCCCCCCTAGCTGCTAAGCTAATCACGGGGGAGTAATCGGAAACGGAGGAGGAGTGGGAGGGGACAAGGTGGGAGGAGGCGGGATGACGAGAAGCAGGGGAGACGAGGGGATTGGATGGAGAGTAGGAGCCAATGGGAACCATCCGTCCCGGATGGTTCACATTGGTCAATTTCTATGCTGGATTAAGGCTGATAGACTGAATGGATTTTTTTTCGTTCTTTTGATAATTCATATTGTGAAGATGAAGAAGTTGATAATAATTACAAATATTCAAAATCGTAGACCATAGCTTTAAGTAATATTTCCCAAATACAGTTTATTCTGACTTGTTTTTTTTACCTATTTGACTTTTAATTTTGAGGCCCAGTCTCCTACACATCACATGCCCATACCTTGCCCTCCCTCAGCCTAAACCCAATAGGTCTATTTATGTTCAGTTCTGTAAACTGTTCTTGTTTAATTATTGGAAAAAGGAATGAATCGATGTGTGCTCACATTTGTTCAGTATGCATGATAATCGCTGGAAATCAGACAAAGAGGAGGAGAAAGGGCAGAAAGAGGAACATGAAACGGCAAAAGAAAAAGAGACTACTGAGGTGACTTAATTTCAACATTTTGTTTTATATTCTACATTCTGTGTTGTGTGTTGTAGCTTGTTTACTAATTTAGAGTGTGTTCATCATCATGGTTTTATTCCACCAGGTTAAAGCTGAGGTGGAAAAACCAACCCCTGAGGTGACCCCGGAGGCAGGCACCGCAGAAGAAGATGAGGATGAGTGGGAGGACGCCAGCGACGGAGACGAGGAAGATGGCGCTGAGGACGCCCCTGCCACACCGCCGCGGCAGCCTGCTACATCGAGCCCCAAAGAGAAACGCACGCCGGTGGTCTACATCCCTCCCCCGCAGGCTGCTCAGGCTTCTCCGGAGGGGGGTAAGCCTCTCAGCCCCTTCTCTCCTCTGGAGGGCCATCAGCCCGTCAGTGACTGGGGGGAGGAGATGGAGGAGATACTGTCCCCACGCACCAGCATGGAGGAAAGCCCACTCAGGCCTAGCAGCAGCTCAGAGACTAACACCAGTCAGGAGAACAAGGGACAGGACTCAACAGCACACACAGGTACATGCTGATCTGGGGTCTAGTTGAAAACTCCCTCAGATGCAAGCCCGTATGTAGATCGACTCATTTGTAGCGCCACCCTGAGGTGAGTTTGTGCCATCCTAGTGGATTATTTCAAACGAGACACACATCATACAGTTTTAGGAGAGGAATAGAATGAGAAAGAAACTGTTATAAGCAGTCATTTTAAGGAAGGAAAACGTGTTACAAGATAATTTCCAGTGGTTCCAGCTTCAGTGGTCAGCTGTTGTATGGGACCAAGAAAAGTTGAAGTGAAACTGAGTACTAAGCTGCGATATGTGGGCAAATCACCTATACCATGTTGTTTTCAACTTGAAAAAATTCAGATTGCTTTTGCATTGACACAGCACATAGTATTGGTTTTCATGCACAGAACAATGATATTCAACACAAAACAGAAATGAACAGTCGATTCCTGTGTGCCTGTACGCCTCAAATGCAGTAGCCTTTTTTTCAGACTTCCCAAGATACTTTGGAAACAGAAGATCTAGCCATTGAGAAAAGTAGTTGTACAATTTTGCTAGTGTTTTGTGTTTCTGGAGCATTCTTCTTCATTTTGTGATCAAACCTTTCGCATAGTTAGTAAAAACAATGCAAACACTTGCATCGGGACAGTAGAAAGTTGACAAGAAATGAGTGTGAGAAAGAGATGGGAAGGATCGGGACACAAACCCGGGTCCCTGAGTTTATGGTATGACAGGGCCTCACTTGGATTCCTTTTTAAAAAACGATGTAAACTTATAGTCAAGAAATGAGAAGATCACATCTGCAGGTCCGACCCTGGCAGTCTAAATACAACTGGTTCGCTGTGGTAGACATATTCAACTTTAGGCATGTTAAAAAAACTGGATTTCTGTCATTTAATAGATGATTCAGTTACTGCTGAGGTGATGGACAAGACCACTGAAGCGTCTGCAGAAGTGTCCACTGAGCAGCCGGAATCCTCCTCACCCCCCCAGGAAAAACAGGCTGCTGATGTGACCGCACAGGAATCTAGCACATCAAACGGTAAGAAACCTTTTGAAGCTTTTCTATTCTTGCCAATGCAGATCATACCTGTATTTCAATATATTTCCTGTATTTTTTTGTTTGTAGAAGAAAATGCAACAAAAGCTGAAGCGGCTGAGAAGGACGTCTCCACCACCATAGAGCCACAACAGAATGAAGCAGAGGAGAACGCCCCCAGTCCTTCAGCCTCAGGTACACTCCATATAAAGGAGCACAGCACACAGTATAGATTTGATACTATCAGATATATAACTCAGCATAACCAATCAGCAGAATCTGCATTTATACATTTATTCATCTTCAGTTCTAAATAATAGCTTTATCTTCCTTAACAATGTGATTCTCTTCTCTGATTGGCTGATGGGGTGGCCATTAATTCCGTATAACATGCTACCCCTGAAGTAGTTCCAAAAAAAAAGAATAATCACCGTTCCATATCAATGTGCTTTTAAATGGTAACCATGTCAACAGTATAAGACAAATTAACGGTTAGCCTGACTTTGTAATGGTAGGCTGCAGTACTAGTAGACTAATAAGTTATTTTTTTATTTTTAAGTCTAATTAAATATTCTAAAATCATATTCTAAATAAATGTGAGTTAAATGAAAGGCAGATAAAAGGGATAACGACCTTCGAGGTGACCAGTTTGACGGAAATAATGTCTCGCGGAGGCAACTGTTCTAAGCCTCCACCTCGCCATTACTTTCGTTGAACTGGTCACCTCGTCGGCTGTTATCCCTTACATGTTGACGCTCTCTCATTTTATACCTTGTTTAGGTTGTTGTACTTCTATAAGGCTGTATAGAAATACACCACTTGTAGAGGAATGAAGTGTCTTTGGTCTGACTTAAAACAATATATTTGAAGTATTAACCCTTACCTAGCTTTTTGCACACTTATTTGTTTGTTGACAGATTGATATAATGGCTGCCGTCAGGTATGCCATGGTGAAGGAAAATGGAGAACAAGAGGATGCTCGGATGGAAGGCCATGTGGCAACAGCTGCAGCCATACAAAGACAGGCAATGCCAGTTACTGTAATTAGCAGCTGTTCTCCTAATGTTCTCCACAAAACTGTCCACAATTGTCATTATAAATTCATCCAGTGCTGGATTTTTGCAATCAACATCATTTGAATCATGTATTGTTAAATGTAAATACTAAGGTTTCTGTGCTACTATTATGGTATTGGCACTGGCTATTATTCCTAAGTCTTTTTAATGTGCTCTCTGATGCGACTGAGTGATTCTGTGGAATATGTATTCGTGATACATGAAAGTAGTGCTAATACATCCACTGGCTCAATGTATTTGTAAGTTGCATTGTTAATCATAGGTTGGCTCTACTAGGGACAGTGTTTACCTGTGAACATCCCATACTTTGTACAAAGACTATGTTTTGAGTTGAAGCTTTTCCTACCCCCTGAACATAACATACTCTTCCATTTATAGGGCTAAGAACATTGTTTACCTCAGTTTGAACGGGATATTGAGACAAAACAATGGCGTTTTGAAATGAGATTGTTTAGCATTTTGTAATGTCTGCATTCCTTTCAGTTTGTGTGTGTGTGAATGTTTGAGGGTTTTTTTTCTTCATTGTTTATTTTGCCATTTCAATGTCTTTGATGTGATTGCAAGCCGAATGCCTATGAATTTGAACAAACTCTGTGACTCAGACATTTTAGAAAAATAAAAAAAACCTTCCAAGGTGGTTTTTAAATTATTTTTTTATCAGTCACATAGTAGGTAGATAAAGGAAAGTTGACAGCTTTTTGGTCAGCTTTTACGCCAGTGGATTACAGAAATCAAACCCAGGTCACGTGATTGTCATTCGAGCAAAGATCCACCATGTATTATGATATAAAAGAGCATTAATTCATGTTATTAATGATTTTTAATTAAGTAAACTCAACATTACCTGACCTCAAGGTTTTAATTTAATTTTATTTTAATCTTATTTGTTTACTTACACCACATTGAATGTCAATAAAAGAAGCCAAAACGGTGAGTCATTTTGGCCCATAAAACAAATTGGTTAACTAAGAAACTAATCAAACACTAAAATACTTTATTGTTGGACTAAGACTAAAGCAGGTATACCCATCCACAAATACACTAGGCTCTCTCTTTGTCTAGATAGCCGAAGTCGAAGCACAGGGTCATGGAAATTTCTTTGTTCCGAAATCGCAACTTCTAGCCACCCCATTCAGAATTTTGTCATCTGTCAGAATTTTGTCTTATTGTTGTTTCTTTATGGTGTTGGCATAGTGTAGTTGTTTACATTAGATGAAAATTTGGCACAAATAAAGTACTGTTCACAAAGTGCATCACGGTTTTGTAAAAAGAGCTGTAGTGTTTATGTATAGTTACAAATAAGCTTTTAATCACTACACTGCCTGGCCTGATCTACTTACATGTCTGTAGCATAACGTTTCCCCTCTAGTAGGTAGGTCCACCACCAGAGGGCAGCAGAGACTGCTAATCTGATATGTGGAAATGTCTCTACCATACAATTATGATTTAAGAGATATGTTTTAGATTGTTCACATCCATTTATAAATTCTGATGAAGACTGTCCTAACTCATCTCCTCTCTGATTTTCCATGCCATTACCACCCTGCCGTGAGTCATCACTGCCTTCTACTGCCTGACCCTGCACCTCTTGCCTCCTGGGTTCTCCTGGGACCTTCTTCCAATGTGATCCGGCGGCACTCCTGAATGGTCCTCAACCCACTCCACGGTCCATGCCACTGCCTCCCTGCTGAGGGTCACCTCTGCCTTCCACTGCCTGATCCTGCATCTCTGGCTTCCTGGGCGGGCTGCCTTCAGCTTCACAGATGACCCTGACATGATTGATACAGCCTCGCCGATAGATGGGAGAAATACAGCCTCGCCGATAGATGGGAGAAATTCTCATACGAAAAAAAATAAAACGTACATATAGGGGGTTTAAGCGCTTTGTGACATGCCTTTTGTAAAATTTAATTGAAAATTGAATTTAATTTATATGAAAAAATGATGTCCATGTTCACTTCCATTCATTACCTCAACGTCACCAGTTGAAATAAATACTGTTTATCTATGTGTACTGAGGGATCAACTGTCAATCACCTACTGAGAGGTTCAGGCAAACCACATGATCTCAATTATTTGGGGTATAGAGCAGTTACCAGTGGCATCCAGCTACGTCTTCCCATACAGGTCGGGTGTCATGCCAGTCAATTGACTCAGCACGTATTTCAGCCAGTCTATAACACTCAGTTATGATGGTAGTGTTTAATAGATATACAGTAGATGATGGTTGTGTTTAATAGATATACAAAAAATCACTTATGATGGGGCAACAGTAATAAGATCCATATCCACAAATATTAATCCCATTCCAACACACAGAATTGTTTTTTGAAACCAAATGTCATTATCTAATACTATACATAAAAATACACATTTCTAACCACCTTTGTTAAATATTTATCCTGTGGCTTTACCATCAAGTAAACTGACATACAGTTGTCATGAACTTTGTGACATACAAATTTCTGGGTGTGTTCTAAGTGTTTTCCATAATTTCTTTCTTGATAGGGTATGGTTAAAATATTACTAAATATCAAGTTGACTTAAATAAAGTAGTGAAAATAAATTCCCATTCATTATCTATTCTGCAAGCAACTGTGGAAAGACTTTCCTAAAATTTGTCATGTTACACTATTTACACTGTACATCCTTTTACAGCATACATTTCCAGTGAATCTTCAGTATATGAACCATATTTTATTTCAAAAGAGGTGTCTTAGACAGACAAAATTGATATAATTTAGTAATGGTTTTTAGTTTAGGTTTTCTAAAATCATGGCTGTGAAATATTTTATTGTTGTATATCTATTTTATCTTCTGTTTAATATCTTTAGTTTTTGCTCCATATATGATTGGATTAAGACAAGAGGGAATAATTACACCAGACAATGACAGAAACTTTTTCAGTTGGACAGGGATTTGAGGAATTCTGTGTACAAAAACAACCACAAGAGTAGAACATTCATAGATCACAAACACAATAAAGTGGGTAGCACATGTATACAGAGCCTTTGATCTTGCATCAGTGTCCTTATTTCTGAAACAAGCTATTAGAATAAATGTGTAGGAAAACACAATAGACAACACACAAAGTCCATGATAAAAGCCTGTGATAAACAAACTGTAAATATTGTTAATGGTGATGTCCTGTGCACAAGTTATCCTGAGGATTGACATATTATCACAATAAAAAATAGCTATGTGAGTTGAACAAATTGGAAACCGTAATGTAAGCCCAAATACAAATCCTATCACAAGAAAATTAATTAACCAGCATAAAATAATAACATATTTGATTACAGTTTTGGTGATGATTGCATGGTATCTGAGGGGGTAGCATATAGCTATGTATCTATCAAAAGCCATGGCTGACAATATAAGGTAGGTAGCACCAGCATAAAAATGCAGGGAAAAGGCCTGAATCACACAAGCAAGGAAAGTTATATATATTTCCTCTGACAGCAGGTTAATAATAAATTTAGAAATCATGGCACTGAGACCTACAACTTCATTGAAAGATAAACTGCATAGTAAGAAATACATTGGCTGATGCGAATGTACATGAACGACAATGATTCCCAAAAGAAGCAGATTGGAACACATAGCCAACAGATACATGAGAAACCCAAAGACAACCGTTACATATGTTCCTTCAGGTGGCAAGTCAAAGCTATCCATTGTAAAAAAAAAAAAAAAAAAGGAGCGAAAATATTCACAGTTTTGTTGTCTGTTATAGTTAGCTTTTGTTATGATAAAAGTATAATATATTGATGGCTTTAACAAATGATATTGCTAAGCTAGGGTTAGGACAGTTATTAAAATATAACAGTACATTGCAGTAAGTCAGTTAGAACTTGTTGCTTGAATGCACAAACGACAGGCTCATCGGTCTTAGTGTCTTCATGGGTGGGTACCACTGGGTGGGATTCAGCATCAGGTGGGTCGTTACTCACAGGAAGCACTTCACTGTGCTGATCGCTCTCACTAGCAGTGATGCCACTTGCTGAGTCACCTGGCTCCAACACTAATTCCAGCATGTCAGGGTCTTCAGTCCTCAACGCTGTTGGGGCTAGCGCACACCCAGCGTGCGGTCCGATCACCAACACTTCCTCATCGGGAGGGCTGACCTCCGGAACTGCTTCCGCACCGTTACTGGTCTGGAAATCCTGCACCGTCTAGTGGCAGAAAGTCCCATTTGTCAGCAAACTTCTTTCTACCTCTTTCACCTCTGTTCGCAATGAGCACTCTGTCTCCGATGGCAAGTGGTGGACCTTCCTGTTATAGAGCCTGGCATGTCTTTTGTTCTTTATGACTATGTCTCGGTGCGATCTGCACTGCTTCACGCAGGTCTTTCTTAAGGCGGGACACAAACTCACTGTGGTCCACCACCACTTCATCAGAGAGGGCGCTTTCAAACAGAATGTCAACTGGGAGACAAGGGACTCGGCCATACATGAGATAGAAAGGTGCAAAGCCAGTTGTCTCATGCTCCGTGCGTTGTAACAGAAGGTGAGAAGCTGTAACATCTGTGGCCACTTGGCTTTAGACTTCGAGGCAAAGTTCTAATCATGGATCCAAGGGTTCGCCGTTGCCCATAGGATGATATGGCGTCGTATGAGACTGTGCAACACCTGACAAAGACAACAGTTCCTTCATCAATTTGCTTCCAAAATTTGCTCCTTGGTCAGAGTGAATTCTCTTTGGAAAGCCATAGATGAGAAAGAAGTTATGCCAGAGTCTTAGAGCTACCTGCTTGGCAGACTGATTCTTGCATGGGAAAGCATGTGCCATCTTGGAAAAGTGGTCTGTTACAACCAAGACATCCATGGACTTGCCATCGCTGACCTCCACAGACCAAAAGTCGATGCAGACCAACTCCATCGGCTCTGATGTACGGATATTCTCCAGTGGAGCACAGGCATTGGGTTCTGGAGTCTTTCCTACAACACAGCGACAACAGTTCTTCACATGGCTGTCGCTGTCTCGCTTCATTCCAACCCAGAAAAATCTCTGCCTCGCTAGTGACAGTGTTCGGCTCTTCCCCTGATTACCAGCTGCATCATGAATTCCATTCAGAACTTTAAGGGAGTCAGGCACTACAAACAGAAAAAGACATCTGTTCATGTTGCTGTCTCTCCTCACTTGGCACGGCACACCATCACGGATAGTCAGCTTGTCCCAATATTTCAGGAGTTGACGTACATTGGAGGGTTCATCTGTTCTCTCACTCTTAGATGGCTTTCGACGTCTCTCAATGTAGTAACACACTCGACCGATGATCCCATCTTATCCTTGCTGACTCACAAGCCTGCTGTGAGGAATGGGGGAATCAGCCTGCTGCAACTGAGGAACAGCTAGGCCTGCACCCATTACTTCACTCAGACCACCAGTGGAGTGTGCACTGAAAACAGCCGAAATGTCTGGAGCTTTGATTGAACCACTTTCACTGCTAGGTGTGTTGTGTGGGTCTTTGCCTGATCTGAGGACCATCTGGTGATTGTTGGTGTATTTGAACGCGTGCTGAACAGTGTCATCACAAACACCACTGACATTCTTCAGGAGTGAAAGATATGGCTCTGTGATGAGTCGGTGGCTTACACAAGACTGGACAAATGGCTCTCTGCTCAAGGCATCAGCGATAACATTTCTGGGGCCTGGGACATACTTCAGACTACAAAGCTGTATGATGTGAGTTTAGCCACCCAGCGCTGCTCACAAGCATCTAGCCTGGGTTTTGTCAAGATATATGTCAACGGATTGTTGTCTGTCCAAGCTGTGAAGTGACGTCCTTTAAGCCAATGGCTAAACTTCTCGCAGACAGCCCACTTCAATGCAAAGAACTCCAGTCTGTGAGCAGGGTAGTTCAATTCATTCAATGGCTAAAATGAAAGGTTGGTCAAACAATGGATGAGCCAAAATCACACTCTGTAGCAGATCCGACTTCAGTATATCAAATGCTCTCTGACATGCAGGTGTCCAGTCTTCGGGAGTGAGCTTAGCGTAGCACATTCTCTTTCTTGGCTTTCTCCCCTTTCTCACAGGAGTCTGCTTGCTGGATCCTGATGTTAACTGGAAGAGTGGCTTGGCCTTAGCAGAACATCCCTCAATGAAGTGTTGGTAATACAAAACCATACCAAAGAACAACCTTATCTTCTTTGGGCATGGTGTCTGTCCATCAGCTTCCATCAGATCGGCTTGCTTGACTCTGTTGATGGCCTCGACTTTGTCTGGGTCTGTCTTAATGCCCTCCTCACAGATGATGTGGCCCAAGAACTTAACAGACCGTCTTATAAAGAAGCACTTCTTAGGGGCTAGCTTCAAGTTGTGCCTGGCCAGACGTGAGAAGACCATTTCGAGGTGCTGAAGAGCCACAGACTCAGACGTAGCAAATACCATCGGATCATCTAAATAGCAGAGTACACTACTGAAGTTCTCATCGCCAAACATGGACATAATCATTCTCATGAAGGTAGCTGGACTGTTCGATAACCCCTGAGGGAGCCTGTTGTATTTGCGTAGGCCAAATGGTGAAGAAAAGGCTGTGTACTTCTTGTGCTCTTCCTGTAGAGCAGTGGTCGGCAAATACTGACAATTGGCCCGCCGTCAATAATATCTGGCCCACCAGATGAGGTTGATTAAAATAAAAACCTATATTTCAGATTTCATTACACTATCACCACCACTTCCTTAATAACCTCTGCGTCAGCCTGTTGTTGTATGAATCCATGCTGCGTTGAGGGACGCATTTGTAACTTTTTGCTGTGCTGTAAGGGCGGAATTCTCCAGGGTGCTTAAGTCAAAAAAAGCGCGTAGCTGCGCGCTTTTCAGCATGCGCGCATTCTGCCATAGGCTCAAATCAGTCACTTGCGCGCCAAAAGCCCAGTTGCGCGCTTTAGGCGGAGCAACCCTGAAACCAGGGCGTTCCTCATGGAAAGTTTCCTTAGGCGTATTCTCCTCGTGACTTAAGTCTTTTTACTGTTATGCACCTTTGAGGGCTGTATTAAGGTCAAGCGCCACTATATGGTGAAATAGTATATTGCGTTTGATGTCGGTCACGGCCGATTTTGAACATGCCAATGTTCGAGACATTGTATATTACACTTCAACACTTTCTACACTACATTTAACACAACCACAAGAAATTATCAGACAAAATCATCAATTCTGTTACTGTTTTTTTTAAATCCTCGTCTGTCTGCTGTTTTAAATATTGTTCAATTAAAATAAGAGAGTTCGACGATATTTCTACCATGTTCTCAAAAATTAAAACCAAAATGCTAGTCCTGCACTGCCTTGCTTGAGTGGGAACGAGAGAAGCACGCAGACAGCCACACATTTATCGGTTTGTCCTGTGAGTATGACTCACACTCACAGACACCCCACTCTGCGCTTTGTTTGGACCATGAGGCCTTTGGAGCAAATCAGCTATGCTTTCGCAGCAATGATCCACTAAACCGGGCGGTGATTCTGGGATCTGGGTTGTTCCAGGGAGTTCTACTGCATAATCTTAAAGCACACAACGGATTTCGTAGTAGTTTGAAAAGTGCACAATTTCGAAATGACATCACTTTCAATGAGATCGTTTTTTGTGTGTGACTACAATCTTATCTTTATTTTTGCTCCCTGTCCTCCATGGAACAAACAGGCTAAGGTAGAAGGAGCACATTTTAAATGTTTTTCGCTGGTTAAGAAGTGCTAAATTAATTATTTCTTATTTTTGTCATTGTGACAAAGTTTATGAATTCAATGAAATTGTATTGTTCAATTGTATTCGCAAACGTTTTGCGGGGGATGAAATATTATGTCAATGTGTTAATTGATTAGTCGTCTTACTTTGACTTTGATAGCTTAGCTTACTTGCACAGACCTTTAATCTTGTCATGTGATATGCCTATTCCAATTTAAAGTCATGGTTTGCACTTTCTGTCGACTACAAATGCTTTTTCATGGTTAATCCAAAAGTCCTTATTCCATGTTTTCCTGATAGCCACCTTGGCACAGAGACTGCCTTCATTTTGGGTTAGTAACGCCCCTGTTCCTAAACCCGCCTGGAATTCGAGTTAAGCGCTGTAGGAGGAGCAAGCACTTAAAGTGGAGAATATGCGCAGTACAAAGGCGCTTAAATGAAATAGCGTAAAAACAGACTTACACGCTTATTGGAGAATTCCGCCCTAAGTGCCTGAACTAGGATCTTGCAGCTCTGTATATATCCAGCCGTCAGTGCTTCAATTAAATTAAACTAAATTCAATAAAATTTTATTTGTATAGCACATTTTACAAAAGACAGGTCTCGTAGCGCTTAACAAAGAGCACCAATTAGCAAGTGGATATGTTTTTTGGCCATGCCTCGTTGCGTGGTGCCTTCCAATATATTCTTTGGATACGGCTACAACCTCCTTGCAGGATGAGATGTTGGATGTTCATAAATTCAGGTAGGCTGAACGTAGACCTTTCCTTCCACTCTTCTTTGTACGTCCTACATTCACTAACAACTTTTCTTTTCGTCGCTTTGGACAGTGACATTTTGCTTCGCTAGCTAAGAATCTTGAGTGTTTCACACATCTCAAACAGAAATAACATGAGAATGTAATACGAGAATTAACAACTTCTACTAATGCATAGCCAAATCATTAGCTATTCAGGTTGCTTAGCCTGTTGATCTGTTGAATGATGGATGACAGGAGCTGCAGCAGTCATTTTAAATTAATGTAAATTATTATTATTATTATTATTTTTATTTTGTTGCCTATAGCTAATGATAGGCCTATAGAGTAGCATATATGCCTATGATATAGGCTAATAAAGTTTTTTTTTTAGTAGGAAAGCATGGTTTGCCTGATGATGATGGCCCGCGATTGAATTGTCAAAAAAAAAATTGGCCCGCGTCCAAACTTATTTGCCGACCCCTGCTGTAGAGGCACATTGTAGTAGCCTGACGTTAGGTCCATAGTGGAGAAGAAGGCGTTTCCACCCAGAGCAACTAACACATCTGACTGGTGTGGCAGTGGGTAGGCATCTCTGACTGTCCGCGCATTCAGCCACTTGAAGTCTGTACAGATCCTTAAGTCACCGTTCTTCTTCCAGACTAGATAGATAGATAGATAGATAGATACTTTATTGATCCCCAAGGGGAAATTCAAGGTCCCAGCAGCTTAAAAAATCACACACAACATATGCTACAGTTACTCAAAATAACAATAAAATATGCTGTGGGTAGAGATGCGCATGAATGTACTGAGGTACAGTATGGGGAGTGTGTCAAGGTAGTTGTGCAAATGAGACCAGTAGTGCAATAGTGCAAGGTTAAAAGTCTATTGACTAGCAATAAATATGTGCATATGTAAATGGACAATAAAAAATATCAGCATAGCAATAAAACAGTTCTAGTATAAGTATAGACAATAAGATAACAATAAAAATCAGTGCAAGGATAAAGCTGGATTTATACATCTGCGTCGCGTCGTCGCAGACAGCGTCGCAGACACCTTCGCCGACGTTTTTGATTTATACTTCCGTGGTCGATTTATACCTCTGCGTCCGCGTAATTGCTACACGTGGCAGTTCACTGCCACAACGCTAGGGGGTTATTGAGTTTAGAAAGGGTCCTTTGCGTGTGTGTTTTCCGGTCTTTGCGTTGCGAGTGTTGGCTTCTGGTGCAAATCAACAGGCTGTAGCTAGCGGCAAGCTACAAGCTGGCCTCATCCACAGTGTCATCTATTGTGTCAGAGGTTTGCAAAGCGTTGTGGACAACACTGCAGCCCGACTTTTTGCCCTGTAGTGGGAAACGATAGCCGGAGATTTCTGGAGACTGTGGAACTTCCCCAAACTGTGTCGGATGCGTTGATGGGAAGATTTGTCTGGTTAATAAGCATAGTTATCAGGTCATTACTTTCTATGGCCAACTGTCTTTGTCAGGTGAATGGGTAGTTATAAGGCCATTTATGTAAGTTCAAAAATGCCGGTCTTGTACACACAACGCACTGGAAAGGCGGAGAACTGGAACTGATATAAAGCGGACCAATCACAATCCATGACGTATGCGTCGGTCTGCGTACCGTGTCGGCGACAGTTTGACGCGTAGTCAGGATTTTTTTCATGCACACGAAAGGTGTATGCGTAGTGTCGGCGACGGTCTGCGACGACGCAACGCAGAAGTATAAATCCAGCTTGTCTGTATAAGTCATATACATGTTCATGCATCAATCAAGTATGCAGGTCAAGTATGAAGTTACAGTGTGAGGGGGAGTTGTGCATGTGGGCTAATGTAGCCAGTAGGGTCCCTAGTCAGTGTCAACAATACACAGTATTGTAGAAAATGTCTAGTAATTGTTTAAGAGTGTTCAGGTGCAGATAGACTATGCAGATAGACTATGCAGAGAAGTCCAACTCTCCTTTTCCTTTCAGTGAAGCATTGTAGAGTTGTATGGCCCTGGGTACAAATGACTTCCTAAGTCTGTCTGTTGTGCATGTCAGGGAGCGTAGTCTCCAGCTGATCAAGCTCTTCTGCTGCATGATAGTGCTGTGGAGTGGATGACAGTCATTGTCCGGGATGTTGAGTAGCTTGTTCAGGGTCCTCTTGTCTGATACTGAAGTGATGCACTCCAGTTCAGCTCCCACAACAGATCCAGCTTTCCTTACCAGCCTGTCCAGTCGCCCAGCATCCCTCTTCTTAGTGCTTTCTCCCCAGCATGCCACTGCATAGAAGAGGACGCTGGCAACAACAGACTGGTATAACATCCAGAGAAGCTTGCTGCAGACGTTGAAGGACCGCAGCCTCCTCAGGAAGTACAACCTGCTCTGTCCCTTCTTGTAGAGTGCTTCTGTGTTGAATGACCAGTCCAGTTTATCGTCCAGATGTATCCCCAGGTACTTGTATGTTTTCACCACCTCCACATTAACCCCCTCTATGGTGACTATGGTGACTAAGGAAGAGGAGAGGAATAATCACTGTGTGACTTGCGAAAGATTCCTTTCTCCTCCATCTCGTTCAACGCCATTCTTAGTTTAGCCAACTGGCTTGGTGGTATTCGCCTGTACGGCATACGAAAGGGTCTGTCATCAATCAGATGAATGCGATGAACAAAACCTTTAGCTTCTCCATAGATCATTTTGCCTCTTGAAAAGATTGACTCATGGCTCTCGATGATCTGTAGTTGTCTGTCTTTCCAGTGTGCTGACACTTCACAAGATTCCAAGTCAATGTCAGAGAGATTCAGGTTGCACAGGACATGTCTCATCTCTTCACTGGACCTGTGTGATGAAGAGGAACTGTTCTCAGCACACTGGACATTAGATGTTATCTGTGTAGTTTGCGGTAGGTCTTCCACAGCATTACAAGGTGACACGTCAGCTGTCTTGGATTGATGACTTTCAGTGGGATAGAACCATCTCCCCTGCTCCATGCTTCGGCCTTGACCTTGACTTTGTTGGCTCAATGATGACTGTGCTGCCCACAGACAGGACTGAAGACACAGTAGGGCTGGGCGATTAATCGAAAAATAATCGTAATCGCCATTCAGAACCTATAATCGATCAAATTTTTCCAGGCCAATTATTTCAATTAATTTCCTTTTAAAAACGCTACCGCATGTGGAGTCACGTGACCCCGCTCTTCCACGTTATTCCGTCGACATGTCAGACATGTCGACAATTCAGATCTCCTACTTGTAATATGTGAGCATATTTGCTGTAAAAAACTTGTCAGTGAATGATGAGGGCAAAATAATAAAATAAATAACAAGTTCATACGGGAAACTCGGTGACGCCGTCAGTAGTCATGACGGAGACCAATCAAGTTTGCTCTCAAATAACGCGCTTGTTTAATCTACCATGGCGGTAGAGAGATGGCCACGCAGCTCAGCCGTGTTGATTTTTTCGAATTGCTGAATTATCATTGCGATACATCAGCCAGAGATCCAAGACCCCAACGCTAAAGATAAGTCTGTGCTCAAAACTAACCGAATTTGCTCAGGTGGTGCTGGGATCCCGATTATGTTCTTAGTTTCATCGTTAACATAGTCTCCGGTTCAAGTTGCTTTTGGGGGCGTCACCCGGAATTGCTTGCACTCACTGTTTATTATTAAGCATTCACCCCACTAATTTTAGGCCTTTAGATAACCTCGGACATGCGATCTGAGGTACACACATTGTCATTAGTCATATTCACTTCACAATGTATTTCACTTAGCTGGCCCATCATTTTCCTCACATATGGTGGGCTACATGGTAGGTCACTGAAACTGACTGAATGGCAGTAGCGCAACACACATGTCTGGCATCTTGATCTGCTTTGTTTGGCATCAGTCACAGTATAAATACGTATTTTGTAGTAGTTTTAAATCTTGCAGTTTCGCAGTTTGCAGCAGCAGCTTGAGCAGATCTAGGGCGCCATGACCAAGCATACCACCACGTATTTACACGCTAATATCAATTCTGAGAGTTTCCTGTCTGAAATAAAGTAATCGGTCATTAATCATAATCGAGTTAAAATGTTCAATTAATCGAGATTTTCGTTTTAGATGTCACACTTCTCTGGATCTTTACAGTACCTATTCAAGAGCTTCATAATGATGTATAATATGTTCATATTGGCCACTCTGTGCAGATGCTATGGGTAATTTAATTATCCCAATTGTCTTAAAATCGGTATTTATTACTGTGCGGTACACGTTAAAAAGTGAGCTGCCACGCATAGTGGGAATGAGTTGATTTCCTGTTCACATGATTTTTCTTAAACTTTAGGCCCAGGGCTACAAGAAAATACCCATGAAGTTTAGTCATGGGGGGGTGCTAATCCTCTGCTAATCGAGCTCCACTGGTTGCCTCTGGCGGCTCGCATCAAATTCAAATCACTGATGCTGACTTACAAAGTGCTTAGAGGATCTGCCCCTTTTTATCTAAGCACTCTCATAAAGGCTCAGGCTACCCCCCGACAACTCCGGTCCTCCAATGACTGTCGACTGGCAGTCCCGGCACCTCGCCCAAGGCAATCCAGACTCTTCTCATGTGTTGTCCCACGCTGGTGGAATGACCTACCAAAAACAATCAGAACAGGGCCATCTCTGGAGGCCTTCAAAAAGCTCTTAAAGACCCAGCTATTCAGAGAACATCTTCTATCCTAGCTTGATTGTTATCCTCTTTTTGTGAGTCGCTTTGGATAAAAGCATCTGCTAAATGCATAAATGTAAATGTAAATATGTAAAATAAACTGTCATACTTAAGAACTGTCTGCAAACTCCTGACAACATCCTTGGCTTTGCCCCTTAGGTGTATGAGAATCTCAGAGAGTTCAATCCATTCTTCAAGTGTAACAGTATCAGAGTAGGACGTAGGAGGATCTTTCACTTTTCTTTGACTCACTACGTGAAGCTGAGATGTACTTGACACAAAGTGCTGAGCTGGGGTGTGATTGTCACTGTGTACACTAGAGGTAGATATTTCTGCTGGACTAGACCTATTCAAGTGTGTGAGGAGGCTATCAGCTCCTGACGTATGTGTTGCACAATGTCACCCATCTGACCTAAAATGTCATGTGCTATATTGGGAGTGGATGTGCAGGGTGCCTGAGGAGTAGAGACACTATGATGCTGTGTGTGAGTGTGCGTGCATGTGTGTGTCACTAACCACAGGACTTGAAACTGTCATCCCTACACCTCTATCTACAGCAGTGTTAAAGTTAGGGAAGGGAACAGGCATCCCCAGTAAACCTCTACCCTGACCTACACTGACAGGTGTCTGAGAGCCCTGAAAACCATTAAGCTATCCATAAGATAGGAGAATATAGAGAACACTTGTATACACTATTATACACTTCCTATTACATTCACTCAAAATGCAAATATCTACATGCTGCAGCTATAACCCATAGACATGCTCAGCTGTTCTGCAGGATGACGACAGGTCCACCAGTCCAAAGAGGCGTTGATCGGCGTCCAACTGATGTCATCTTGTGTCCTGAGAGACGTAGGTGGTATGTATTTTTGAAACATATCAGACAAGTAACTAGGTCCTATCCCATTCAGTGATTTAAACACAAGTAGTAATGTTTTGAAATCAATTCTGTAACTTACAGGAAGCCAGTGCAATGACTTTAAAATTGGGGAAGCATCTCCGTGACCATTCTTTGCACAAGTGGTGGCTAGTCCCACACCAGGCTATAGGATTCCGAAGCGAACCATG
Organism: Limnothrissa miodon; assembly: GCA_017657215.1. Classification (NCBI taxonomy): domain Eukaryota; kingdom Metazoa; phylum Chordata; class Actinopteri; order Clupeiformes; family Clupeidae; genus Limnothrissa; species Limnothrissa miodon. The sequence goes on from JAGFZM010001635.1 coordinate 820,561, forward strand.
ACACAACCCAGACCTCTAGTTCAACCCAACTTTTAGGCCCCGTTTACACGACAACGATCCGGGGTGAAAAACGCAAAATATTATATCGTTTTACCCTATCCTTTAGACGGAAACATAGTTTTTGGAGGTTGAAAACGCAAAAAAATGAAAACCCCCTCCAGAGTGGAAAACTTGAAAACGCTCCACTCTCCCGTCACCGTGTAAATGATTGAAAACGCAAAACCTCGTTTCTCCTCGCATAATGACATGCCCCAGTGCTAGAAAAGCAAAATGGCGATCCTGCGATGGACATTCAACTTGCTTTAGCTGCACTAGATTCACTGGAAGAGTTTTTCCAGCAAGTTACAAGAATGACGCTTGAGATTAATGCAGATCGGAGATTAATGGCAAACTTTCACCATGATGTTTATTTTTAATTGCGCTGCGCGCTAGGGGTGAACAGGAAGAGAAGTAGAGACCTTACACACAAGCTTGGTCTTGCTGCTGTTGCCACCTAGCCATCTGGCGTGTATGCTGCATCGAAAAATAGAAAATATCACATACTTTTGCGTTTCCGTCTGTATGCAAAACGCTCGTCTAAACGCGGAGTTAAAAGTGAGAACGAAGCGGTACTTATGAGTTTTTGGTGCAGATCGTTTCCGTGTAACTTGGATCTAAATCTAATTTGTTTCTTTTCTTACTTTTTTTTTATCCGGTGTGTTTTTATTTTTATCTTTGTAAAGATAAGGGCCGGGTTTCCCAGATTCGATCTTTCTTAAGGACTTAAGAAGGCTCCAAAGAAGGAATAGCTAAGAAGGAGCGTTAAGATACGGGTGTTTTAATTCAATTCAATTCAATTTTATTTATATAGTGCATTTTTACAAAAGGCATGTCACAAAGCGCTTAACACAAGAGGCCCAATGAGCAACAGGGGCAAGGAAAAACTCCCTAGCAGCGTTTTTTGTTTTTACTTGTTATGGTAGAAGAAGAAACCTTGGGCAGTTCCGACGGCTCAAGGGGCTAATCCAACTGCCTAGGGCAGGTTTTCAGTCTCTCAGATGGCGGGTAGTCCACTATTATTCCATTAGATACACATTACAAGAGAATTTTGGTAAATAAAGTAATATAGGAGTCCCATTAGAATCCCAGGATATAGTCCCATGTCATTAGGCGCAGTCAAGCCAGGGGCCAGCTAGAGGCTGTATCGATCATGTCAGGGTCATCTGTGAAGCTGAAGGCAGACCGCCCAGGAAGCCAGAGATGCAGGATCAGGCAGTGGAAGGCAGGGGTGACCCTCAGCAGGGAGGCAGTGGCATGGACAGTGGAGTGGGTTGAGGACCATTCAGGAGTGCCGCCGGATCACGTTGGAAGAAGGTCCCAGGAGAACCCAGGAGGTGCAGGCGCAGGCAGTGGAAGGCAGTGATGACTCACGGCAGGGTGGTAATGGCATGGAAAATCAGAGAGGAGATGAGTTAGAACAGTCTCCATCAGATTTCAGAGAATGTGAGTTATATTGCATGTGAAACCATATACAGATGTTGGCTAAGTGAAGAGAGAGAAGTAAGTGGAGAGGAAAAGAGAGGAGGAGAAAGAATAGTGAAAACTGTACGGGTTAACAGATGGGTGGATTGTGGTGGCATTAAACTATAGCAGCATAACTAAGGTATGATGTATAACAAGCCAACACCACCAAAGGAAATGGTCAGTGGCCACCAAGCCCTGGACGGGAGCTTACAGCAGAGGCAGTCCTTTCCAATAATACCCTGAGGAGGTGTGGCTTACCATACACCATCCCTAACTAAAGGGGTCAGTAAATAGAAAGGTTTTGAGTCTAGACTTAAAGGTGTTGAGAGTGTCCGCTTGACGAATGTTAGAAGGGAGTTTGTTCCATAGGACAGGCGCACGATGGCAGAATGCTCTTCCTCCCATTGTCGATTTTGATATTCTAGGAATTACTAGGAGACCAGCATTCTGTGACCTTAGGGGTCTAGAAGGGTGGTAGGAATAATATAATCTTTAATATATCTGGAGCAAGGCCATTAAGGGCTTTATATGTTAGGAGAAGTATTTTAAAATCATTTCGGCTTTTAACAGGAAGCCAATGTAAGGAAGCAAGGACAGGTGTGATATGTTCATATTTTTTTGTCCTAGTGAGTGCTCGTGCTGCAGCATTTTGTATTAGTTGAAGGTTTTTGATGCAGCTAGTACCACATCCAGAGAACAGTGCATTACAATAGTCAAGTCCCAGATGCGTTCTTAACTGCCTTCTTAGGAGAATCTTAAGATCAAGAAAGAAGGTTCTTAAGAAGCTCTTAACTAGAGCTGTTCACCACGGTGGTGCTGAAACAGAGTCAATCGATGCCTGGCAAATCGATTACCCACCCCTTTCTCAGCGCATAAGTCACTCACGGCGCACCGTGGTCCCACCATACAGGTGCAATTAAGCTCAGGGGCGACATCCATGATGAGTACTTAGTTAGTGAATTAGTTTCACATTGTGTTGAGATAACCATATATATAATAAAATAAAAATATACTAAAAATAATACTAAAAAGAAAACCATAAGTAGCTTAGTGTTTGCACGCGGATGTCATTAAGTTCATTTTGATAACGTGTGTGTGTGCCATCATGTGTATCCAAGTAGAAATCAAGACCATTAGCGCATATACCCCCGTAAATATTGGCACACACATGTGAGAATGGAAGTCGCAAGTAAAAGAGCTAAGCGGGTGTAGGAATAAATTTGAACCGTTGCTGTGATCCGAAAACATAAACCGCACGAAGACCGTCGGAATGCTATGAAACTGATGAGAACATTTTATTAGTTAGTTGCAACATGTTACATGGAAAAATGACGGACTACGGGAGAAGTCCGGAGGACACAGCGTCAAGGTGCCACCTCAGTGGTTCCCTCTGAACTGGCCTCTCGAGCTGTGACACAGAAGCGTATTTAAGGCTAACTTCCCTTTCATCATTGCTGTCGGTGTGTATTGTCTTTAATCAACAAACTCGTCTCTCAGACCAAATGGTCTTCGCACATCCTGTGCTCAAACAGTGAATGTTAAGTGGTCGTCAACACTTCAGGCTAGCCTTTCTCAGACGGCCTAATCTCATCACAGATCATGTGGAAACTTACCAAAGATATCAGTCATAATACCACGAATAGCAATACTCACATACAACCAATATATAATATCATAAATTTGTACTACATCTCCCCCCTTTGAAACTATTAAGTTTCACATTTTTATGTTTGTCTAAAGTATACATCTTTTACAGCAGGAATGTTCAAAAATGGGTTCTTGTATGTCCGATTCAGCATGCAAAGAAACAGGCATTTCCATGTCTGTTTTGAGTCTCTGGTGTATGTTGAAAAATGATCCCTCAGGATAAGTGTCGTTTGGCCGTGTACCCATGTAAGGGAAGCGTGTGGTTCTCTCCCAATGACTAAGAAATAGTCCATAAAAACAGTCCTTTAGGTGTCCAAAACAACCGGTACGCATCCATAGTCTCGTGAGGGAGATGTGAGTGATTCTTTCCAAGTAGTCCATTGGAACAGTCCATCAAGAAATCTTTCCGGTGTCAAAACATCTGAGTTTTAGTGTTCTGGAACAGGCAACATTGTGGAGACGTGCTGAAGTGAAAACAGCACATCGCTTTATGGAGATGTTTGGTGGTCCATCCTTCTGAGATGGGTTGAATAGACCAGCATAATGCAAGTCACTGCACAGCCGTCCGGCATCACCCATCGGTCAGAATGGTGCCGTTTGTGGCATCCATCTCTTGTTGGGTTCTCCTGCCTGGGCTGGGGCTGTATGTACACTGCTCCTGCTGCCATGACTCCATTCTGCCCTCTCTGTGTCAGCTCGGCGACTTCATCACCAATGATCCTGTAAAATGTTTGCTTGGAGAGAGCAGTCTTGGCAAAACAGTCAACCAGCAGGCATTCCTTGCCTTTCAAACAAACCTGTGGTTTTTCCCTGAGATTGAATCTTAAGGTCTTAATTCAATCAACAATGTAAGGAAACAATAAAATGATCAATTTAGCATCTGACCTGATCATTCAGTCAACATTCTTTCACAAATATCAAAATAAACTTATGGCAATTTCAGCAAATATCCAACACATTGCATAAAAAGTCCAGTCAAGTCAAGTCCAGTCAGTCAAATGGCAATGTGTTTAAAACCATATATCACTCCCCCCTTTGATAGCGAAAGCTATCATGAAATCGTATGAGCTCAGAATGAAGAAAATAAAGTGAAATAAAATAAAACCCCAAAAAATAAAATAGAAAATAAACCCCAGAGAAAGAAAAAAAAGAAAATACGAGATTGACTGCTAAATTCTCAACAAATCCATCAAAGTTGCTCATAGTCTTAAAAAGAACATCCAGTGGCAAATCTCACAGCAGTTAGGCATAATGCCTTTACAATGGTTCATCTTAATGCAAATGGCCCAACTCAAGAGGTGTATCAGCAAAAGGTAAACTGAAAATGGGCTAAATAGAATGACACAGTTTGAAAGTAAACCAAAAACACAGATAATCCCATCTCAAGAAAACAAAATAATAATAGTAATAAAAAAAATAAAAAAAACTCATTCATCATTCATTGTGAACTACGTTCACACATAGTTTAAAGTTTAAAGCTGCTTATCCAAAAGTTGTTCTACAAAGGCCAAAAATAAAATAGACTAGTCTTAAATGAAAAGAAAAACCATGGTTGTGAAGAGAGGAAGAAGAAAAGAAAAAGAAATGTCAGCAATAAACACATTTCCCCAGGCTGGGGTCAAATCACACCATTCACACACATTGCTCAAAGTCTAAAATTGTCCATCCGGTTCTTGTACAAAGGTCACAAATAAAAGAAAAGAAAATTGGCCAAAAAATAAAAACAATTCACAGCACATTCCGTTCAAAACAGGAAGAAAAATGTATACATTTTTAAAACCACTCAGATAAGTGACATTCATTACCTATAGTTCAGTCAAATCTCATTCACTAGGTTCACACACTTCAAAACGCACTCACACATTGCTGGCCAGCTTCAAGCATCCGCTCATTCATGCAATCATGGAAATTCTCAGATTAAACCAGTTCACCGTTCTTTCAAAAACTCAAAACAAAGGAAAAATGCAAAATGACTAGTTGTTGAGCATGCCGTGTCATACAGGAGGGGTTGTATTCCTGTAGGTTAGTGAAATTGTGATGGTTAGTGAAAAGTTAGTGGGGGTTGCGTCACGCTCTCACACACATATCTCCTTCGTGTGCACATACACAAACAACCTCTCATGCGTTCAATATTCCATATCGTCCCGTTCAGTCTTTCTGTGTGTGGGAAGTTTGGATTTGACAGAGTTACTGTAAGGAAAAATGTATGCGTTTTGTGTTGCTGAGTGGAAATAAGTGCGGGGTCTGCCTAATCTTTCTCATTCACACGTTCATTCATCCAAAGCCCAAATCATTCCATTCACCCTTTGTCTTAGCTAAAAACCACACGTGGATGAGAGTTAGCACCGTTAAACAATCTTATCAGTTCTGATGGCAAACCCATTAGCTACTCCAGCAGAGTAACGCTTAGTCAGTAACAATGATTAGTGAGTCGACTTTTTTCCTTCGTGGTACCACTTTCTAAATGCTCCGGAGGCGGAGTTTCATGTCAAGTTTGCCATAAAATCGCCGTGCCCATATCTCCTTTTCTCTTCTTGGTTTCTTACTCAAAAATGCATCAAAAGTAGCCTTTATAAGCGATTTTAACGGCAAACTTGACAGAAAATCCTTGACGTCACAAAACAAGACAGACTGTGAACAAACACACATACATATACACACACAAGATTGATGCTTCATTCCGCCCGATAGTTCAGTTAAATGTCAAACACCCCATTCGTCTATTCTCAATTTCTCACGTAAAAGAATCATACAGCAGGCTGCACACACGCACACACACATTCATCCAGTGCTCGTCAGCACTTGCAGTCTCTTATTCATAGCCACACATACAATTGGAACCAATAATGCTGGTATCCTTTGTGGCATTATCAACATGAAAAAGATTTATCTAAAACCTATTCATCTAGGAATAGGACTAAGGCCTTTAATATGTATAATAACGTGCACAATAGGTTGGCTATCCTACCCCCTTATAAATGCATACGCATCGCGAGAGCGGAGTCCCCTGGCTGCTTCTGGCAACCCCGACATCCACGCATGGAGTCAAGCCCTCTAAATCACGCTTCTAAACGCGCTCCGACTTCCCTTATGATGGGAGCAGAGTCTCGCAGTAAAATAAAACGCGTGCTCCTAGTTGCCTATTCGACACCTCTTATTAATTAATACAAATGAGGGCGAAGACCGCCGTTGGCCCACTTACGCTAGCTTACACAACACAACTCATCTATTCTCTCCTGGAATAGAAACACATGCTCACCTCGGTGAGCTACGTAGGCCTACACATAAAATTCTCTGGAAAAAATCCAGTTTACCCGCTTAAATGTTACACCAAAAATTACTAAACGTTACACTACTTAAATGCATTTAAGCCCACTCATCTAAGAGCAGTTTCAAGGCCTATACTTTCTGAATTATCCACCGACATTAAACGTGCAATTCAGATCTTGTTCTCACCAGTGTAGCACTTCCAGACGACCTTCTGCCCGCTCCTTGGTTCGTTTTCCAGCTATCTGATCTGAATAGAAGTCCATAGTCAGAAGTTGTGGACCCTGCGAGCCCAGCGCCATAATGTAGGAATAAATTTGAACCGTTGCTGTGATCCGAAAACATAAACCG
>JAGFZM010001636.1:1226-14116 GCA_017657215.1 Limnothrissa miodon
GAGAGAGAGAGAGAGAGAGAGAGAGAGAGAGAGAGAGAGAGAGAGAGAGAACAGCAGCTTGAATTGCGAACTGAGAAAAAGCCGCCCAGCCCTGGGGGACTCACCTCCGACAGACACAAGATCAATTCTCTCCATCTCTCTCCAAAGCCTGATAACAAGCCTAAGTTCAGCATGGCTAGGAGCTGTCTCGCATCTGAAATGTTCAATCTGGCTCGGATAGCTACGTAGCATATAGGCATTGGCATAACCACACGAATGCGCGCAGAGATGTGGACAACCAGTAACCCTGCCAAGAGCTTCTACATCCAAATGTCTGCATATTTCATCAATAAACAAAACAGCGGTCCCAATTCTAGTTTATCACGTCTTTATCTTAACTAAGATCTGTCAACCAAGTTGACTTTTTCAACGTAAACAGCGGATAATGTGTTCACATTCTGCGCCTGTTTTTCTTCTTTCAGAGACTCCTTATTGATTTGTTCACAGAAAGAAGGCATTACGGACAGAATGAAATGCAGGGCGGTTTCATACTATCAGAACCATAGCACAGCGTAATTCGTGGCTATGTGTCAGCCAAGAGTGTGTGGTTTGGATGGTGATTGTGGTTTACATTGTTATTGGCCACCGCCACAGTCCTCAACTCAAAACACACACACGCACACACACACACACACACACACAGTGAAAATCTGTGCTACGATTTCCCCCCAGACAAAAATGGTATTGATAACACACTCATTTGGGAAGTTTTTGGAGTGTAGCGTTTCCTTCCTGTTAGTGTGTCCTCTTGATTCCCATGTACCTTTTCACTCTGGAACACTGGATGCTTGGGAACAGAGCTGACTTGGTTTTACAAAATCCATTTTTCAACAATATACAGCACTTTTTTATGATATCCTTTTAAACCTGCAGTCCAGGCAAACAGAAGAAAAATCAAAACATTGATTCTGTGATCCACCTACAAGAACAGAAGAAGACATATTCATAATTGTGCTGTGGCCAAGGATACAATAGATCGACCTTTAGGAAAGAGATCACAAGGCACGTCTATCACACTTGAAGCCTATTGTGTCTGTCTTGCTGATACGAGGCACTGCAACAAGCCAACTCTGAATGGGTCCATGTCCAGACTCACAGGCTGTACCGCGGAGAGCTGATGGGGTGTGACAGGGGGAGATCTGGTTCTGTTTTACGATAACCACAAACAGAAATGGCCTTGGGGAATCGGGAAGGCTCCAGCCATCACACCGGAGTTGAGGGTGACGGGACGTTCTTCCCGTAAAAAGGCCCACGATTGGGGCTGTGCCTCGCCTCGTTTTGCCTCTCCTCGCCCCGTATCGCATCACGCCGCACCACCCCTCCGTGACCCCTCGCGACCCCTCGCTGCTCCGCTGGCAGCGTCGCTCTGCATGTCATGCATTATTACTACTTCTTTTGGCCGCCACCCCCTCAATGTCATAACATGGTGTCGGTAATGTTTCCCATGATCGAGCGTCCCCGTGGGAGCAGGAGCTCAGGCCCCTGCCAGATGAGCCCTTCGCTCATTAGTGCAAACAGACACATGTACATATTTGATTTCCTCGGCCCCGACACGGACAAAGCACCAACACACCAATGCAGGGCCCCCTTCATTAGGGGCTCAATGGCTAAATCAAGGGGCTTTTGTGGATGTCTGCTCCGTGCCGTTCGCACTTGGTGAACATGAGAGAGAGAGAAAGAGAGAAAGGAAAGAGAAAGAGAGATAGAGAGAGGTAGATAGAGAGAGAGATAAAGAGAGAGGGGGACAGCTTTACATGGGTGACCTTTTACACGGTTTTCAATTAGAGGAAAGGAGAGAGGAGACACAGAGGGGTCCCTGTAGCTCGGCAGGCTGTCTCCGCGTCTCCTCCGTAACATCTGCCTGCCCCGGCGTGTCTGTTCCCACTCGAGTCGTGTTGCCGGGGACGACGGGCAGGTGTTGGAGCCTCTGTCATTAGGCGGCCAGCTGTGCTGTCACGTCTGTGTCATCCATGACCCGTCACGGGCCCTCTCCGAGCAGCATGGGGAGGGAGAGACCTTGACGGAGCTACGAGGGCAAAGCCACACACTGCATATATATGAAGATCTCCAGCCACTCTCCCCCCCCCCCCCCTCACACACACACACACACACACACACACAGACACACACACACACACACACTGATGGGCATCACCCCCACTGTGGCTAAAGACCTAGGCTCCCATCAATCCTGTCATTCAAAGGCAAGGACACACCCTGCGTGTGCCCCTGTCCGCACCCCCTCTGCAGTGGTCCCACATGCTGCGTCTGCGACAGCTTGCTGTCAGAGGCACCTGCCCGGCATGTTGACCAGAGACCAGCCAGTGGACAGACCGACGGGCAGGAAAGCAGGCAGGCAAGCAAGCAAGTTTACACGTGTTTGTGTGAATCACGTTCACATTAGAAGCATTAACTTAACACGCAATTGCTATGTGCAGCTTGTGTGTGTGTGTGTGTGTGTGTGTGTGTGTCAACCATTTCAACGGGTCATGGGGGACAGGAGGTGAAATTCATGCCGAGTTACAAGAAAGCGAATGCCTCATCAACAACAGCGGATTCAATTTGTGCTCGGCTCATTTTAACGTAATATTCCGCAATTTGCTGGGAACATGTTGGACAGCACTCTACTCTAAATGACCCCGAAATTGTGCGTTCTTTGATTTTACATGCAACTGAGTAACTTCACCAATATGGCTGACAGCTTAGAGCAACACTGTAGTTCTGCACCAATAACAAAGGCATGGAAAACATATGCTCCTCTGCAGGAACATAATGGTGATCACATGTTTGATAGCACGCACTGTATCAATCGCTCTACAATGTCCACACACGCCTGCACTGCCAAGTACATCTGAACAGGCCTGTTTTGGTTCATGACATTGATCCAGTCCTGACAACATTCCAACCCGTATTATAACCGTGGAGCTCTTGATGGTTGACCCCCATTTTAAATTCGACACCATCGAACGGATCTCTGAATGCAGTTAGCAAAGCCCAGCTTTAGGGGCAGCGTAAATGACATTATGGCAACTGAAAAGTGATTCCTCTCTCTCTATCTCCCTCTCCGAGGGTCTCAGACTCGGCTTTACTGCTCAGAGAACAGGAAGTCGGAAGGTAGGCGATGTATGTGAAGATTCTTATACGTGGAGGTAACGTCACTCAAAAGTGCCGAGTTGTCTGCGACTGGACTTTTTCCTTTAGAACCTGAAAGTTGACAGTCGACAGGAGACACAAGACAAAAACAGCAGGAGGAAGAGAGACAACAGTGGGATAGAGACAGAGAAAAGGAGGAAAGGAACACTCGATAAAAAACAGGTGATGAGACGGAAGAGAAGAGAAGACAGAAGGCTAAAGGAGGGCAGGAGAATGGATGCTGCTGTTCCACTTCTTACTGGGTCAGCAGGAGCCGGAGGTGGGCCGGCGGCGGGACGACGTCTTTCACCTCGGCTGCACACTGCACCACACATCTCTGCCCGCTACAACCCAGCTGTCACAGCCCCTGGTTGGTTACTCTCGCTTACAGCAGAGACGGAGAGAGAGAGAGAGAAGAGAGAGGAGCTGAGGAGAGAGAAAGAGGGAGAGTATAGAGTTGAGGAGGAAGAGAATAAGAGTGACAGAGACAAAGAGAGAACTGAAGAAAGAAAGTATAAGAGAGAGAAAGAGAGAGGAGGAGAGAGAGGGAGACAGGCTCTGTTGGTCTGCAGACAGGAGCTGGAGGGTTCGGGCTATCAGGAGGATGGTGCGGTCAGTGGCGCAGAGAGCCAGACACACACACACACACACACACACACACACACACACACACACACACACCTGACCAATGAACACGCGCACAACACAAACAGGCAGGCAGGCACTTCAACACAAACACACACACACACACGACAGCACGGCATGGCACAGAGCACTCCCGAGGCCCCTCCAGCCGTAGCTTAGCCAGTAAATACTTATTGTTGCAGTTGAGGGAAAGATTCAGGGTTTACACCTGCAGCATTTAGAGCTGAGAAAGAAAAAAAAATACAAAACTACACAAAAATAAGCTGAGAATAGAAAAAAATGTAACATCTATGTATACAAAGTAATAATTACTTTGTATATAAAGTAATAAATATTCTCTACTAAAATAGGAAAATGGCACACAGAACACCCAAAATCTATACTTTCAACTGAAATTCTATGTTCTATTATTGCCATACTAAAATATTGCCATGTTAAAATACTTCCATTACATGAAAAGTTCATATTAATTTCACATAATATCAGGTGTATGTAAAGTAGAAATCAAATGGCCAAGTTTGTGTGAGTTATGATTCTAATGGGTTTTACATAGTCTACAGTCTTTTGGTCTTACACAAACTTGCTCAGCAAAACATGTAAATTATCAGCAGTTGGCATCCCATCCTGTCTCCGAGAAAGAAAGAAAAATGAAGAAAACAGGAGGAGGACACAACACAGTGTTTTGACATTAACTGAATCCTAAATTCTTTTTCTGATGTTGTAGACTTGACATGTGTTCACAGCCAAATAACTCCAAACAATAACAGAGAAGCTGAGAGAGAGAAAGAGAGAGAGAGAGAGAAAGAGAGACCTGGGGAATTAAGTTCAAAGGGTCTTTTCTCATGCTAAGCATTTCTCTCTAGTTCTGTTTTCGTGGAAATAAAAACAAAATGGCCATAAAATTGTTGTTGATGTTTGTCTCTGGCAGGAGAACACCCATTACTATGCCAGTGAAGTCATGTGTAAGAATTAATAACACTTTTTTGTTTTTATCTTTTAATTATCTGTAGATCCCCCCCACTTATTGGGCAAAACAAACAAACAAAAACAATAATATTGTTTAAGGCTTATTCATAAGCTCATTCACTAACATTTCTGCTTTTATAGTCTCCTACAATCCTATTAAAAGCCGTTATTAAGCCTTGTGTAGAATTTTAATTGCTCACGATTATTTTTAAAACATTATACATTTAGAATTTTAAATACAAATATTTAGTGCACACAAACAAAAAACAAAACAAAAAACACAAAAATCGGCATTAGAAAAATACCAGCATAGACAGCTGTAAACTTTGATAGCTGAGGAAGCTTGTTCTAATTTGCTGCTAATTCAAGTGATTCAACTATTTCTTAGATATATACTCAACACAAAGAAAGCGTTTGAGTTTGACGAGAAGATGCTTTACTGTTACTAGTCATTATTTTAGCTATCCCTTTCCACCACAACTTCGATCTATCATTTTAGAGTAGCTAAATGCGTATCTCACTCTCAATCCACAGACAGAAACAAAGACAAAGACAACAAATAGTATGTACATAATTTAAACATAATTCAAACATAATTTGAGCCTCTGCACTATATTGAAGACTTTCATTTACTCCTTAGCTTACTTTATGCTTAATTATATGTCCAAAAGACAGTATGTAAGTAATTATAGGATGTCTTAAATGTTTTTCATTTTTTTCATGTCTGTTTCATTTTCTCATTGTATCATGGTCTGAAATACAAATGGGGAATGTACAAACAAAACAATAGATTGTGACAAGGTGAAAATCCTGATAACTTTCGACGAAGATTACAGAGACTTTCCACGCCACGCAGTCTCCCATAGACCTTCTCACTGTCATTTATGTGGACACGGCATCCGAGCAGCTGTTCCGTGCTCGCATCAGAACCAAGGTTCTCACTGAGCGGATCAATACATGTCAGAGATATCAACTCTTTCCTCGTGTGCACCGTGCAGGTCTGCTTTAGAACCTAACCCCAGGTGCCATTTAATTTAGTCGGGGTAATACACTTAACAGCACCTTATTTGGACAAACAACAAAGGCCTGGGTGCTAGTAGTGTGTCTCTGGCTCCGCTCCCTGGGCCATTATTGGCTGCCGAGCCGCTGAGGTGTCAGAGGAGGGATGCTATTCCCCGTCTCACGTATGCGCATTGTTGTCTGGTCTTATTGGCTGCATGCCTTTCTACTCCGACACCAGCAGCCTCCCTGGTGGCCTTTGTCACAGAAGAAAGAGAATGATCAATATCCCAGTTAAACTCGACTTTCAAAGCTGATCGCACCTCATTCGGGGCCTCCACTTTAATGAATTTTCTTTCATTCCACACAAGTTTTTAAACATCAAACAATAAATCGGCCAGGGCACAGTAAAATATTTAGATCTATTGACTGTGGTTGAAAAATGTAGAGGGCAAAAACTCTGGTGGTTTGATGTTGATACATTCTGAGCACTTTAATCCACTCGAGTGTTTCCTTTTATCTTCTTGGGTCTCTCCAAAAGGGGGGAAAAAGGCCTCAAGAATATTCTCAGACATCCACCAACTCTGTTAAAGAGCATACCTCTGCCGTGCAGTTTAAAGCCATCTTTGGAAAAAAGTATACTTTCTTAATTGTACTGCGCTAGCCAATACTGATGCAATGCTCTCCACTAAAAAAAAAAAAAAAAAAATGACAAAAAAAAGGCAAGACCGGCACACACTGGCTGGGTGATAAAAATTACATCACACAAGAAGGACCAACAGAAGCCGTCTCGCCATGCCCCGGTATGTATTGACAAAATATCATTACACTAACATGAAACAACCCACAATAAAAAGAAAACATCACGAGGAACACCAAGAAAGTCATAACATTACAGAGAGTGTGGCGGTTATCAAAGGACCTAACATCTTTTGGACAGCTTGTTTGGCTAACAAGATGATGTGTAAAGTCCCAACAAACAAACAAACAAGGGAAGAAGAACAAAACAAACAACCCCACCCCCATCGATCTCAACAGCTTTCATTCATTTTGAGCATGCAATGGTGCTGACGTAATGAAGGTGACTTTGATAAGCCGCACAAGCCGAGTGATTCTCTATTTCACTTTCTGCCTCTTGCAAGACTCCACCTTCTCCAAATGTTGTATCTCGGAAAACATTTCCCAGCTTGTCTTTGGCATTTCTGGCTGGGTGAAAATTACTCTGTCCATTTCTGTTGTCAAAGTCACGTTGAGGTGAAGCGCTCGGTCCTGACCCCTCGCAGAACCCATCTCCCATCTCCCTCATGTCTTCTGTGGTAATAAATTGCTGCATGCGCGGCACGCGGGTGCGTTTGGCTGGCGTGACAGCCTGGCTCTGACGTTAAACATCTGTTGTGTGATTCATTCGTTTCGGGATAAGGAGTGACACTAAGGCACATCTGCCTGAACACAGCCCCCCCGCCCCAACCCATCCACCCACACTCACCTCTTGCTCCTCAAGACGGCCTCATCAAAAGGCTTTTGCCATGCAAATGCTTGTGTGATGATGGCAGTGCTGATGATGATGATAATGATGATGACAATGCCGTCATCTCTGCTTTTCCCATGTGGTAACTTCAGCCAAGTGACAAGACTCTCTCTCCCTTTTCCCTGCCTACTAAAGACAAGGGGCACACACAATCCCTTAGGGCGCTTGAAAATGGCAAACACAATGAAAGTCAACACTGTTCCTTCATATTACAAACAAAGCCATCTGAAGCATGCTCAGGGGCATGAATCATACACTGCCAAAAAGCTGAAAGCATTTACACACTTTCTAGGTAAATGTTCTGTTGATTTTGTTCCCTCTGTGTGACGTTTGTTATAATTTATTCCCAATAGAATCAGTTTTTTATTTTTCAGTTGTCTTGCAGGAAAAGGAAATTTTATACATATAGTGTGGCTTGATGCTTCAAAAAGTTGCAAAACAATCATGTAGGCTATCATTATTATTGTTGTTGTTACAATTGTTATTGTTGCGAAGAAAAATCAATAAAAAGAAGTCTGCAGGTTTTCAATGTGCCCACAATTTTAATGTAGATTCACATTTTTACTTAAAATGTCTGTTTTTATTCTGGATTATTTCAATGCGTCCGTTTATCACAAGCAGCCCTAGGACCTCCATAAAAGATTGTTATGGACCTCTGTGCAGTTTACTGCGCCTTGGCTAATGCATTGACAGATGTAAGATTCCTTTTGTCTTTTCAGTTATAGATGTTGCTTGTTACCTGTAAATAAAAATAACCTGATTTCATCCAGATAATGATGCTCTTCAAAATGAAAAAGTAGGCTAGCAACCAATCACTTGTGTAAAAACGTAGCCTACTTATTGCGCGACATCACTTCCTGCCGCGCGTGCAAGCATCTTTTCAGCTCTATTTTCTAATTTCCGGTTCATCCGAATTTTACTAGTCTTTACTCTTGTAGCCTAGCACAGAATCAGAGTCTTTTAGGGACTTAGTAGAGTAGTTAACTTTTTCGCTATTACATGAATGTCCCATCTTTTGAAATGAAAGTATCGTCAAAAGCCTTGGCTCATGGAGAAGGTGATGAGCACACTACACGCATTTTACGAATTTACATACTTACAGAAATTTGCCATTGAACATGTGACAAACGTGTCCCATGTGCTTTTTTGCATATGGAAAAAAAAACAAATAGAAGCATCCGTCAGGAATAATAATTAAAAAAGCTCAGATTACTTTCTTTTCCAATTTTAAATGTAAGGTTAATATCGAAATCTGAACCGCTGATAAGACTATATCTAGCGCAGTACTGTGTTAATACAGTCAACTTGAAACAGTCACATTCTTTATAACTATCCCACGCTGCTCCCTCGGTAGTGTACTGCTGTGAAGGCATTTAACCAATAGGTGGCAGTGTGATACTGAAATCACTCTTGTTGTGGGCTCAGAAGCCGGCGGTCCTACTAGCTTCTTTTTATGGTATGGGAAGATAATGCAATATAGCCTATACACACGTGTCCACATGTCCCTGTAAACATCCAGAGATAAATACTTTTCATAATTTATGTAAAAACGTTTAAATTGATTTAAACAGAAATGTGTATATAATAAACTATACACACATACTACAAAAATAGTAATTTGTTTTGGAATGTTTTCTGTTCAGGTTAACCCACCCATTTACAATTTTAAATAATTTCTCTTTTATTTTTGTAAATAAAACTAGGTTTGAATGAGGCAAAAAGAAATTTATCACAATACTAAAACCAAGCTACACATTTTTTTTTTATTTCTAGCAACTTCAACAAATATAAACTACATAAGTTATTGTGTACAATTATAGGAAAATCTGACATAATTGAAATTAATGTAATGAAATTAAATCCATTCAGTAGAAAATATGTTTTTATATATTTTTTTATTAATTCTTTTATTCATTTCATGAGTTTTTCTGACCCATTCTTTGTAAATAATAGTTGCTTCTGTATGAGATTACATACACAAAATTATTTAGCTCCCTTTATCCCCAGTAATATTGACAATATAATTCCTCCAAACCAGAGGCCAAGGATAAAGGGAAAGCTCTTGTGATGCAGATGTGACACCATTTCCCTCCAGTCATTACTGCAATCCTCATTGCAAGCAATTAAAAGGTAGCTGAGATCCTTAGGATCTAATGGGTTAATTTCTGGGCTTGTTGCTTAGTAGCCCAATACAATGACTTCTCTTTGTTTGTTTGTCTCGCAGCAGAGCCAGAGCTGCACTCTATTGACTCTCAATATGACGAAGTTTATGTGTTTTCTCTGAAAACTGAGGGCAAAAGATAGATATGTGACACGGACCGTTTTGAAGGATACTTTTTGATGGCTTTTTTTTTTGTTTGTTTTTAAATACTATTTCCCCTTAATTTCAGAAGAAGGAAAGCAGTTTTCCATCTCAGACATTCATTGCCTCCACACAGAATTAGAGATTTATTTGCTGTGGGAAAAAAAATCAATTAGTGCTAAATTTATTCATGGATTTCTGGCTCTGCGGATCAATGCAAGTCCACTCAGTAGGACTCCCGGGGACTGGGTTCATCCCACTTAATGTGTTTGAAGGGGAATTACCATTGATGTTGTTTTCTCTTCCTTTAGGTCAAAGAGCGCGTCGAGCTGTCATGGCCTACCGCCACCAGGGAGGGCCTCACCTCACCATTACCCACAAGGCACTTGGACATGACGAGGACCGCTGGGACAGCCAAAGGTGGTGGAGTGTCAGGTTAGCCTGGAGTCATTATTAAAACAGGTCTGCTTTAGCCCCTGCTTCCAAATCCATTCAACCAGAGGGGATACAAGCGCACATCACAGACACGTGCATGATCCAAAACACACGGTAGCTGAAATGCCAGGGGAAGCTTCCACAGAGAACAATTGACCACAGCTGAGAACCATAATTGTCAAACGTGTAAAGGTTACTGCTTTGAAATACTGGAAAGCTTTAAGGGGGGCCATGTTTCCATGTTTGTGGCAGGTGAGCTGATGGAAAAACAGTCAAACAAGCAATTAAAAAATAAAAAACAAATGTATGTATAACTCAAATAATCACCTCTGTGCTTGAACAGCTGTTGCACGGCTCAAGGGCTTTGAGTGCACAATCTTCCCTGCTTCATATTTTCAGCCATCCACATTCTTCTCTCTTGTTGATATGTGTAATATATGCAGTGATATCACTGGCTGTGTATTCAAGAGTGTGTGCGTGAATGTGTTTGTTTTCTAAGACACATACAGTAACCAGCATGAGTATTGATTTCAAATGGTTTCGGCACTTAGGCTATATATCCAGGTCAATTAAAGATATTTCGACATTTGCAAATCATCTCTTTCCACACTCAGATCCTGAGGCTCTAAAAATGCTCTTTAGCCCCTAATAGCTATGCTTAGACTCTCTGTGGAGCTTGACATCTTGATCCGCTACAGAGACTAAATGATAACAGTTTCCGTATAAATACAGCGACCTGCGGGGGGGAAGTTTAAACTAACAAACTAAATGTTCGTTTTTTTTTTCCAGCTTCAGTCTTTTATTTTAGTGTCTGTTGGACTAAATGTGAATAAATGCAGTCAACTTCATACGTTCTCATACAGTAAGGCCAAACTAATGATTGTGAACTCAGTGTCTTATCAAGCCTCATTTGAAGTCTGAAGCTGGCCCCATCATAACTAAACATACTAGATGATAAAACATTGATACATTTTCATTGATAATTTTGCTGTATTTTTCTTACTTGGATGTTTGGATTCATTGTTGTCTAATCGTTATATGAGATCTGTGAGTCCTTATAATCTCTCCAGTTAGAATAAGATGAAAAAGATTATATAATAAGAAACCGTTTATGCGAAAGGGCTACAGTAAGTGCACCTTGTCTGTGACTTGATTAAGAAAATGTAAAATGACTCTGATGAATATGTATGTGCGTTTACAGAAACAGACGTAGACTTAGAGAACACAGACACAGTACAGCCCTCACACATCTCAATTAGCACTGGGATTTCAGGTGCACATACAGTACACTATGGCCAGGGGCAGTCTTTCAACCTAATTTTATCTATCGCTCATGTTTATATGACACAAAACTAACACAATTAAAATAGCAACTCAGAAATTATACCAAGTGGCATATTCTTTAATTTAGCCCATATTCCTATAGTGTTTTATTAAACGTTGTGATTAAGGTAAGGTAGTGTCTATCTCCTCAGATACATTTTTATTACCATATCTTTCTAATATGTATCAATATGCTGATGAAGGTTGAGTCTGTGTGCTGTAACTGAAATAGCAACTGATTATGAATGGAGTAAACAGAAACAAAACACCTGAGTGTACAGGTGCGCTCAACAACCACATGAAAGGAGAGTTTGGTAATCCTAGCGTGAGTCTTCTGCTCTAAATAGAATTACGAATTGAATTAGCTGAAACTCTGAAATGTCTCCCGCCTGTTAAGTAATGACAAATTAGTCATGATAAAATGAGTCATGATAAAATCTGAGGATGAAAATGTAAACAATGTTAGAAGGACTGCTATATCCTCACGCTGCACATGCAAAATCTCTTTAGTGTTTAATGACTTCTGCCTCCACTTCCAGCATAGAGCTGTCCCTGTTTGTTGTTGCTCTTCTGAACTGACATCTAGATTCTAGATTCTAGAACCACAGTTCAGAGTCTCCTCATGTTATCTGAATATGGGATCAACACAGCGTTGTGCCTGGAACAGTGGCGTATGATTATTCCATCCAGAAAGCAGCGATCTCCTAGCCTGGCTTGCGCGACAAAGCTCATGGGAGCTTGGTCTGGCCATCCTACATTACTAAACGTCTTCTGGGAGGCGGGCTTAACCTGCGTCCATCAGATGCCTCTGTATACTACTTGACGAATCTACAACCAATCAGACCACTCATTCCGATGACATATGCGTAAGCTCGTTTGTCATTGGTGCCCACAGATTTGGGAAAAATAATTCCTCTAAAATGGCAGCCTGGCCAGACTGACTTGCTTGCGAAATTGAATGTAGCGTCACAGGAAGTATGGGCTAGCGGGCTAGCAGGCTAGCGATCTCCCACAACTGGATATGACTTTCTGCACGGCACCCTCTGTGCAAAAGCACTGTGGGGGCTCAATCAGTTGTATTTGTATTAAACATATTGTGCATCAAAGAGACCTCTCCATTTTGTTGTCTGAGGAGATACAGAATCCCAGACAGACTGCTATAGCAGTGATCAAATGACTGGAATGGTTTTACAAAGGGAAGAATTCTTATGCAAATGTTTATATGTAGTGCAGGGCTCTTGTGTACTTGTGTACTAGTTTAGTAGGGATCTAGTGTACCAAAGTGTTCCAGGAATCTAGTGTACAAGTGAACTAGGAATCTACCAGGGCTCTAGTGTACTAGTTTAGTAGGGATTTAGTGTACTAAGGATCTAGTGCAACACTAGTGTACTAGTGTAGTAGGGATCTTTTTGTATAGTATATTTATGTGGGTGCAGTAGATGTAGCTTAACTTATATGTAGCATACTAAGTAGACTTAATTTTAGCCTGTGTGCACCATACGTAGCCTGTTCCGACTGCCT
>JAGFZM010001637.1:2500-13073 GCA_017657215.1 Limnothrissa miodon
GTGCTGTTTACTGTAATCAGCTCTGAGGTCGACAGACTTTGAAATAAATAACCTGATCCACCGCTCAGCATTCAGGTGACCTGAACTGGAATCAGTGTGAGTTTCCCAGATTAGCCCTTTCATGTCATTTGGGTTACTGTTGGTTTTTTTTTTTTTTTTTTTTTTGTCAGGTGAGTCGATACACTCAAGCAGAAGCCTGTCTCGCTGTGTTTTCACTGAGGTGTAAGTAATTGGTCCACGGTTCATTTATCTGAGCAAACCTTCAGCCGATTCAAGTGTGTGGTGATTCAACTCTAATATTGTCTCAGGGCACGCAATCAGTTATGACACAGACAGCTCTTTTTCAAATACTGTGTGTACATTTATTCAGTGTGGACCTATCGGTCTTCATGGAAAACAAAATGTGGACCCAGAAAATAATCTTCAGGGAATTCATTCAAAATGTAGAAATTTATGAGATTAGACACAATCCAACTTTCAACTTTTTTTGAAACACATTCATTAAATTTAGACACATGAAGAAAATTCTGGAAGTCCTCAATGAAGCTGCTTAAGATGTGCAAGCACCATGACTTGTTTAATTAGCTTTAACCTGTGTTACCTTTGCCTCTGCAAGGTGCTGCCTTGATTAGATATGCGCTGTCTGCGGTTTTTCTAAACTTACATGCACTCCTGCAGCCATGTTGGAAGTGCAGCAGTGTTATTGTAGCGTTACCATGTCTGCCTTTCTCTCTCTCTCTCTCTCTCTCTCTCTCTCTCTCTCTGGGCATGCCTGGTCTGCTGCTCTTGGAGTGAAGGGCGCTGGCTAGCTGGGGCGGCCCGGGGCTAATGACACGCTAATGTGCTAAGGCCCTGACCCTCTCACCTCCAACAGCCTTCAAGGCTCCTCATATCGCCCGTCCAGTCCCCCAAGGAGCAGCGCTTATATTGCATTAGAGCTGCCCCGTGCACTGCATAGAGGCTAGCAGTCGTTTCTGAATCGATTTTGATTTCCCGCTCATTTGGTCTCTGATCTGTGGTGACCTGGGTTTTTTTTATATATATATATATTATTGATTTCGTAGCAGTTAGTTGAGAATCATACAAGGTTCTAATTGGTTCGATGTAACTGTAGCGCATATGGATTCATCTCAAAGACGGATGGGTGGAAGAGCGTTTTCAAAGGAGGAGAAGCTGATGTAGAGATCGCCGAGTCGTCCGTAATGGATGTCATGTCACCTTTGGGAGATGGGGGGGGGGGGGGGGAGGAAAAAAAAAGGCGGAATGAGAATGTGCTTTAATTAAATCTGGAATGGGAGACCGCGCGGCTAGTTTAATGCTAACACCACAGACACCAGTGCCTTTGTGAGTTCAAGGATGTTGGTTATTTTGAGAAGCCACCATCTGTGTTGGTGTAGGGGGGCAACTGGAGTAATCGGGCAGCTAGCCTTCGGACAAATATTGGCCTGAACCCTCCTCTCTCTCTTTTTTCTTATTTCTCCCTCCCTCCTTCCTCCTCTCTCCCTATCTAGTTCCCCCCCCCCCCCCCCCCCCCTTGCCCTGCAGATTAGCTATTTGTGTTTTTTCTCTACCTTCTCTTTCGTGGCTCAGAAATGTTTTATTAACCCGGGACTCTGACCCGTGTGTTGTGAAAATCATAAAAAGTCAACAAGACCTCCCTCAACTTCACGCTCAATGTTACCACCCCAGATGTATAGTGGAGACAGCAGGACCATACACTGAATAAGCGTGCCATTTCTTTGAGATCTTCACGTGCACAGGCACATCCAAGTGTATCTTCACTGATGATTTGCTTTAAAAATAAACAAATACACAATACATTTTCACTAAAGTCAGTCTCCTGCTTCAGTCGTCCCTGGTCTTTGGGTCCTAAAGCCCTCCTCAGTGAAACACTCACCGGATATTAACCATATCAAAATATTTTCCCTCGGTCACAGGCCCACTCAAAGAATCCCTGTTCTCTCTGCTGTGTCAAAGGACTTTTGCTCCTGGTCTCCGAGACCCCGTTTGAATTTGCCAAAGGCTAGCCCCCTGCATGCCATACCTCACATACCACCGGTACGCTCTCAAAGTGACTAAATGTGCGTATTTGTTTGACGGATTAATTCAATAAGTGAGGCAAATAAATCTGTCTGCTGACCGCTGTTCTTGGACAGGGATCCTGGAGTGGCGGGTCAAGTGACGACAATCCCCTGCTCCAGCCCTGCATTGAGACATCAACATTTACAAGATGATTGCTTTCCTTGCTGCCAATAAACACCGGCGTGAAGATATATCAGGGTCACCCTGTAGATTAAAAAGTTAGGTGCTACAGTTCCTCCGCATACAGCGCGTCAAGAATTCAGTGTTTGGAAAAGGATCATCTTCCCGTTTGCCGATAGATGTGTGTATTCACGTGGATCCACATTTGAATAAAGAACTCACAGTTCTGCAGTGCTAGAGCATTAGCTGACATCTATGTTGTGTGTTAAGCAGAGGTGAGCCCATCACCATTCACATCAAGGTAATTAAACGTGACAGTGTCAAACACTTCAAATGCGCCCTGATATCTCCCACCGCCCCCCCCTTCATCCCATTGGCCTGGGGTGCAGGCCGAACGCTAATCCTGGGCCGCCATTGGCCAGCATCTGTTTTGGTTTTCATTTTTCTGTATCATTACTGCCTACTGGTACATGTCTGTGGAATGCGGCAGGGCCGTTTGAAGCCCCGACCTAGATGTCGGGGCCGGGGGGCCTAGGGCAGTGCATGCCTTGGTGCCGACCCCAAGGGTTAACTCAGACCATCAGCACCCATGCCTTCCCGTCGCCCACGGCAACTGTCACACGTCTCACGGCGCAGAGGGATGACATGGATGATACACCAAGGGAAAGTGTGTGTGAGAAAGAAGAGAGAAATTGTCTGTGTGTGTGTGTGTGTGTGTGTGTGTGTGTGTGTGTGTGTGTGTGTATGTGTGTGTGTCAAAAAGACACAGGGAGAGAATGTGTATGCATGTGTGAGAAAAAGTCAGACAGAGATTACAGCTAAATATAGAATTGTTGACAGATTATAAATTAAGTCTCTGATGTCTGTATGTGTGTGTGTGTGTGTGTGTGTGTGTGTGTGTGTGTGCGCGCGCTATGATTTACCTGGCTTTTCCATAAAGGTCAAGCTCCATGAGGCACCCTCCACCTTTGTCGCAGTAAAACATAACTTTCCAGAGCTCTATGACTGAGAAAAAAACTCCAAGGTGTTTGTATGTGGTACTTAATTTACTATCGTTACTCCTCAGCAAAGAAAACATTATTTAGAAGGTGTACAGTGTGTCATATTGAGTCATAGCTATCTAATCAATAAATTTTAAGTTAGTGTTGCTTAGAGACAAGACGAGAACGAAACCGAACAAAGATAGATTTGCAGAGATCTGAGGGAAAAAAACACACTTAGAGGTAAACTCCACCTAATACCAAACAACCAAACACACAGCACTTTACACACTTTTGTAATACACTGTTGTGAAAGATCAATCAGTTTATTTGCTCTCTTTTTATGAAATACTTGCATGCACACGTAAAACCACAATCAGAGTTTAGACAGCGAGCTGCCTGTTCGATTTCCCCGACACAGAGTTTGCTTTGTGAGGAAATGGACCCATCATAACTTTTACAGCATGCTTTATGGGGCCGTTTTAATTAGCTAATCAATCAGATCTCCATAACACACTTATGAGGATTTTCCAGGAAGGCAT
Source organism: Limnothrissa miodon (assembly GCA_017657215.1). NCBI lineage: Eukaryota > Metazoa > Chordata > Actinopteri > Clupeiformes > Clupeidae > Limnothrissa > Limnothrissa miodon. The sequence continues at coordinate 6,225 of JAGFZM010001637.1, forward strand.
TTCATAAACTAAAGACAAACATTAATTGAGACTTCCTTATGTCAAATTGCAATTATCTTTTCCAGAACAGGCAGGTGAGACTAAAATGACCAGTAGTTGCTTTGCCCTTTGATGACTGTAATTTACACAGTTCAAATAACTGTTTTGTTACACTTTCTATGAACCCGGTAAACATATTCATAAACCTACCTGGTTAATATTATTTTTTTGCCTTTAAAACTAAAAATGAAGTGTCACCAAGCTTAAAATTTTCAAGTAAATGAATGCAATTTTAATGAATGTATTTAAGAATATTTGATTTAAAGAAGATAATTGACTGTATGTTTTAAGTAAATATGGGTGTTGAGAGGGCAGAGACAAACGCAAATTTTAATTATTTTACACAGTTTTGTTAAAAGGATGCTCTAGACAGAAGGTGGTGTGTTAACTCATCAGGTTGACAAGGTTGACTTTTCATTTGTTTCTTTTTTTACCACCAGAGAAAATGATCTATTTCTCCCTAGACCAATGTTCCATATTTCAACAAAATCATCAATACAAAATACCCACCAGTTAGAGCATTTTAAATACCAAGCTCAATATTGGATACATCAATTTGTCACCATTAATGGAGAGGAAAAAATATGTCACCCTTCAACAGAACAATCACAAAAAATCACTATAGATAGCAGATGACAAATAAAAAATGAAATCGATAGAAAATGACAAAAAAAATAATTTCAACCTATGCTTCAGTCATATTGGCTATAAATCAATTACATGTGACTACACACAATATTATTCTAGATTATATATCTATTAATATACAACAACGCCAAGTCTAAAATAAGACATGTATAATGAGTAGTTACTATATCAGCATGTTAACATTTTTTTGGATAAAAGGGATTTTTTTTAAGTCTATCCCTGTCTCTCACGAACAGCTGAAGCACAGCCCTGACACTCATGTTAGGAGTTAGAGAGAGAAAAAGAGTGGAAAGAGAGAAAAAAGGGAACAGAGAGAAGAAGAGAGGAGGAAGGAGGAGAACAGAAGCTGTGGTTTGGTCTCAACACTGCCCGCTGGCCCACTCTGTCTGTGTGCTGCAGCGCCTCCTGTAAAGCCTCTTTATGTGTCGGCTGGCACTGCCCAGCCGTGACCAGCCGACCGCCTGCCTGTCTAGGTGCCAGCGCCTTGGCACAGAGCAAGGGTGGCATGGAGCTTCCTTCTCGAATGGTCAGTGGGAGTAATACGACCGCTATTGTGTGGCCGTCGGAGCCACTTAAAGCAATCCTCGCCCGTGCTAAACAGTTCATTTAAGGGGCACGGAATGAGTCACAACCTGTGCTCAAGTTTGGGTTCTGTTTTTGTTTTTGTTTTTTTTAAATATGCCTCTCGCATGAAGTCAGAAGACCTAGGCCATATTACTTTCTTTGTCCATGAGGATCTTTGCACACATTTTCAGTGAATGTAAACAAATAGCTCTTATTGTGTTTTTTGAAATGTATCTGCTCTGAGACAGAGTCAATTCACTGCGGGTGGTCCATCGGAGCCATTAGCTGAACTGAGGTGACAGTTTAATTTCACTTTGCTTCCAGTTTATTTGGACGCCACTACATCCAGAGACACTTGAAACTCTGAAAACCTTGACACACTCTGGAGCCCCACACTCTTGAAAGGTCTGCCATAACGTCCACTTAGGAGGGAGCATGTGTCTCTGTCTTCTACTTGATTTATTTATTTATTTGGTATTTATTGTGCAGTGAAAAGACTGTGGTTCTGTCAGACAGCTTTGACGTGCGCCCATAAACTTTCATAGTGTTCCCTCAAAGCTCCTGTTTGAAGAGTGTGTCCTCCACACTGTCTAGTTCAGAGGGTGAGGTTGGAGTGAGAGAGAGAGAGAGAGAGAGGGTGATGTTCTTCATGAACCCTCTGGACTGATATCCGCTCATAAACTTTAATTATGATCCCTGCATGTCTAACGTAAGCACTGGTTATGATATTGCTTTGGGGGGTGATGACATTGACATCCAGCCTGTCCCATTTATTACAGCTGGTCCTTGTGCAGCCTTTGCCGGTGTTAAGTCGACCATAACTGCATGTGGATTGTGTTGTGTGACCAATCAAGTGCAACACCTTATCCAATCTCTTGCACACCATAAACAGATGTTAATTACAGCATAGCAACAGCTTTTCTTAGTGTAACACAGCAATTTACGTAACACAAGAACACCAAAAGACCTACAAATAAGCTAATTTTCCAGTGTTTTTGATGTTAGTTTTAAACATTACTGTCCAGCTTTAGTGTCCTACAGTATGTGTTTAATAGTTCAAAGTGAATGTTGTAGCTGAGTCCCGGACCAGGAGAAATCCTCACAAACAGCACATACCGTGTCTAGGGGTTAGGACATGTTTTCTACTGTACCTACACTTGTTCTGTCTGTCCTGTCTTGTTTGTCTACCTGTCTGTTTCTTCTGGTAAGAATAGAGGTTAGAGTATATTAGAGTATATTTTTAGAGCATATTGGAGTATATTTTCTGTCAAAATATTGATTATGTTGTTTGTGTGCACTTTATAGTCTGTTCTGTCCTGTACGTCTGTCTAATGTACGCAAGGGGGCAGCGAGAAATGTCATTTCGATTCCTTTGTATGTCCAGTACATATGAAGAAATTGACCATAAGACTAACTTTGACTTTGACATTAAGCTGTGGTGTCCAGGTTCCTGGAAGTCATAACATCAGCCTGGTAATGAACTTTTTCTCTCTTGTCCGCGCAAATAACCGCTGGCTCATGTTTACAAATGAACCATGTTAGACTGTGTCACACTGCATCATACATCCTTGACTGTTTCTCTCGACTATGAGGGGAGGAGGGGGGATCTGTACACATGGCACTTTACATGTGGTGGCCCCTATAGGTTTGGGTGAAACTAATCAACCAGACTTTTCCCCTTGTCCTTGCCCATGTTCACGCAGGGGTGTAAGAGCCAAGGGCTCGCTGACAAACATGTCTCAGGCCTCACCTCCAGCCCAACCTCCCCAGCCAGGCCCAGTCCAGCCCTGTCTGACTCTGGGCAGACCCCACAACAACATCATCAATAATACCTCAGGCCACTGCCCAGGCCAGACACGCAGACACGCAAACAATACACCACAGACCCGCCACTGAACCCCGTTAGCCTGGAATGGCTATTTATTCATAGAAATCCTTCTGTATGTCTTCTGACAGGTGTCAGCCGTCTTTGGCGTGTTTATGGTGTCGCATGGAGTAGTGCTCACTGATGTCATGGCGATGGCAATGCCATTAATGACTAATGTTTGGGAGAGAGGGTGGGGTGGGGGGGGGTTGTGCTCAGGTTACGCCGGGGGAGCTGAGTACTGTAGTCGTTCTTAACGAGGCACGCTCCTTCTTTAACGAGGCCAGTAGGCGGTGGGCGGAGGCCACGCCTGTAATAATAAACTGCACTAGGTGGGATGCCGGTGAGGTGCTACACCTTGCACTCAGCTCTGGGAAGAGAGTGGACACACTTCTAACACTTTACTTGAACTCTGCGTCATAACAAAGGCATAACAATCCCATAAACATTTTATGTCTGATGCACTGTTTAGTCATTAGTCAGGATGACATTAGATTTCCCCTGTCGTTTTTTCCAGATTTTTTGGGCCAATTCCTATGTTGAATTTTCTATGCAGTGTCTAATTAGAATTAAGTGAACATTTCAGTTTGAATCAATGAAAACTGGTAGGCAATGCCAGTAAGCCAAAATACTTATCATATTCAAGGGAAAGTCATTTGGCTGGTGCTCACGATTCTGGACGAACATCACATTTCCCAGAATGCCACAGTCCAGTAGCCCTTTAATGTTAAATCCTTGAATGTTATTACCCGCTTGGAAGGAAAGAAGGGACTAACCAGATTCAGCAGAATGCTATATATAGAGTAGAATACAACCATGTTAACAGCTTCAAACTATTATATTAAATCTTTTTATTTTCGAAACTTGGCAAAGGTTTAGTCCATGAAGAAGGATATATGTTTTATGATAAACCTTTTCAAAACTTGAAAAACATATCTTGCTCCAGAATGATGTGATACTATGATATGAAGTGGGATATCCAACCCCCTGATGTTTGACACCCCTGAGACATCTTTGTGCTCCACAATGTGGCATACTATTGCTGCGAAACAAGAATTTCGTCTATTTAATCCTCTCCTTAAAGCCTCTATGTGTAGGATCGTATCAGAATTCCCCATCTATCGGCGAAGTGGTATACTGCATACGTTTGAATAAAATGTATTAGCCCTCCCCCTCCCACAATCCTAATTTCTTGCTACGGAGGCCGAACGCTCGCTCGCTCGCTCTTATCTCAGTTTCTGCTACTCAGTCTCTGAGCGGAAACGCGAAAGGCGGAGCTGAATATACGATACTGCTCTCCCATACAAGAACCTGTACTTTTGAAAATGGCGGCGCAAAATGGATATTCTTCTTTGGTCCCCAGCCATATCTATATATAAATGGAAATTACCAAGTTTACCGGAACACTACAATGTATTCATGGAGGTAATTACCATCGTTTTACATTATATTTTTAAAATAAAAAATATATTTTTAATAAAAGACGAAGATAAATAGAAGATAAATCCTACACATAGAGGCTTTAAAAGAAAAAAAAAACTGAAAAAACATAATTAAGGAGAATTTAAAATGAATGTAACTTTTTAAAGACAGCTAGCCATTTTTTTCCATGTAATACCTTTTCTTCCCACCTGCAAAAATTTAAAATCATCAATGGTGGGACTACGATGGAGCGTTAGAGCCACAAAACTTCGAGAATAAAGTCATAATATTTCAAGAATAAAGTCTTTAATTATGAGAATAAAGTAATCAATTCCGAGAATAAAATCATTAATTACGTGAATATAGTCATAACATTTCGAGAATAAAGTATGACTTAATTCTCGTAATTAATGACTTTATTATGAGAATAAAGTCATAAATCATGAGAATAAAGTCATTAATTAGAATAAAGTAGTTTATTACGAGAATAAAATCATTAATTAGAATAAAGTAGTTAATTACGAGAATGAAGTCATTAATTACGGAATAAAGTCATACAATTTCGAGAATGAAGTATGACTTTAATTAAAGACTGACATAATTAACAACTTTATTCTCATAATTAACGACTTTATTCTCAAAATATTATGACTTTATTGTCTGAGTTTTTTTTTTTTTTTTCATTTTTATTGCGGCCCTAATCCTCCGTCGTGTGGGACAAAAGAGGTTATCAGAGAAAAAAATCTGAAATGTGGAGGAGACTAAATGGTGTCGACCATTCCACTGATAAACAATTTCCCTGAATATAACTGCCTAGTGCCTACTGCCCAATTTTAAATGCCACCACAGCTTGTTCCTGCACTACACACCAATAGTGTTACGCTCACTATCTTCCCTTATTAATATTGCTGGGTACAAATGTTTATTACATAGTTATGTCATGGTTATATTCTGTATTTTTACACACACAGCCTAGAACAAATAGTTACTGCGATTATTAGACTGCTAAAGCCCTTTGTAGCCAGACAGAAATGGAAAGTAAACATTAAATGGAAACTACCAACCTTGTTTTAACAGTGTACAGATTCTGCAGCATGGTTCAGCGACGGCACACATTGATGACATATTTATCGTTCATAGCAACATATTGATAGACATAGCGACCATTGCATATGGGACTCCGCCAGACATTGTGTCCTGTGTCTGCGTATGCCAGTGTAGTTATCAGGGAACACAGTGGGTCAAGGCCACAGGGGGGCCGTGGGGCTGCCCTGGCTCTGTGGACTGGGTCAAACACTGGGCTGCTAAATCCAAGTCGAACCCCCAGTTCAGGTTACAGGGGACGGATTAGGCCTGTCTGTGAGACCAGACCTCACCTCTACTTGGCATTTCCACTGATGGCTATCCTATACCACACACACACACACACACACACACACACACACAAACACAGACACACACACACACACACACACACACACAAAACTCTTGTTGTGACAATTAAATTAGTGGCCTTGCCATGCACTGGCATCTCTCCAGAGAGACAAGCAGCCATAATCCTGCTTAGGAGAGCTGTTTATATTGAAGCCATTTATAAAGTCACTTATTGTCTTTCTGTGTGTCTGCCAGTCTGTCTATCTATCTGCCTGGCCTCTCAATGATCCTCTTCTACCTCATTATCACCCAGCTGTATGTTGCATGCATTGACCTTATAGATTTAGACAGTTGGAGAGTTTGCAGACAAAAAGATCTTTTTAATGTCCTTCAGATTTTTTTCTTAAATTTTATATATAATTGAAACCCTAACATTGACAAAACATCAGTGCTATATTTACAACATAACCCAATATTTTTCTTTTAAACCCACTATGTGTAAGTTTTATTGTTTTTGTATGAGAATTTCTCCCATCTATCGGCGAAGTGGTATACTGCACACGTTTGAATAAAATGTATGAGCCCTTCCCTTCCCACGGTCCTCATTTCCAATGGTCCTCATTTGGAAAATGGCGCCGCCAAAATGGATATTCTCATTGGGTACCCAGCCACATCTATATATAAATGGAAATTACCAAGTTTACGGGAACACTACAATTTATTCATGGAGGTAATTACCATCGTTTTACATTATATTTTTAAAATAAAAAATGTATTTTTAATAAAAGACGAAGATAAATAGAAGATAAATCCTACACATAGTGGCTTTACATAATTTATTTGTTTTAATTTTTTTTTTAATACTATGCACTGAAGATTGAGGACATGCAAATATATGCAAATCAGTAGATATATAAACAATATTTTCATTCTATGAC
>JAGFZM010001637.1:13173-42621 GCA_017657215.1 Limnothrissa miodon
TTCCCTCTGAAACATATTTGGGCCACCTTCAGCAGAATACAAGTAAATAAAAGGTCATTTTCTGCTGATTCTTGCAGCGTCTGAAATTGCGAAACATCTAATGCTCTAACCCATCCTCACACACACATTCTTGCTCACATATATAGTATTTTGTGCATTATCTGCAATTAATGGAGGAAAGTTTCTTTGAGTATCTTTGAGATGCTGGTGCCATGGTCCCCTGCATCAGACAGGCCAATGCGCCATGAAGACCCATGAGTGCTGGTCTGAGTGAGGGGGTGATTGATGTGGCGGCTGGTGGGACTAGGTCAGTCACCATGGTGGCTGCAGAGGCGGATAGGACGGACGTCCTGAGACAACAGGCAGCTGTGAGCTGTGAACGACACCCAGAGTGCTCGGTGCACCCCCATTTCTTTTTTGGGGTGTACCAACCTACTCCTCAACACAAAAGAAGAGGGAGGGGAGTTCCATGTCATGGTTCCTCTCAGACCCCTTTGCTGTGAGCCTGCAGGGCGGGCTGCTGCCTCTGGACATCAGAGAGAGGCGGCAGGGGGTGGGACCCAGACTCCCCTCAGCCTGGGGCCCCTATGCACACAGCCAGGGGACAGGTGCTGCCCGCTTGTTTCTATCTTTTTGTCCACACAATGACTTCTGCACTTTCTTTAACACTGAAGAAAGGAATATATATATATATATTTTTTTTTTTTTTATTATTATTGATTTATTTATAACAAGTCAATGTAGCAGTATGTTGTGATCAACAGCGCCAAAAGCACTACTAGCACCAGGACACATGTTTTGCCTGCTTCAGCATAAAGATTTATTTCACTTTAATTAGGGAACAATTGGGCAATTTACAACTGAGATTTTGAATACTTTTATTCTGACACTGCATTGAAATTCCCTTTGTGTTACTTCATTGACACAGGAAATCATCTTTAATTTACTGAGAGGCGCAGCTTAATTGTCATTTTACAATCAGTGTTATCTTTTATTTTGAACAGAAAAACAAGAAAAAGACATTAGTGATTTCAAATATTATTTTACTATGGCAACAGTTACATTGACAGACATTTTGTAGAGGTTCAGTATAATAGAGTTTCTGATTACCAGCTTTTTCCATTCTCAATAGACCAATACTTTCAATATCTCATCTTATCATCTTCATTTGCAATTTGCATTTGTGTAGTCAATTAAAATCTTTTTCGATATATAACGGTGAAGACTGATATTTTTTGTGAAGGCCAGACTCAATATTTGGGATACTTTTGGTTGTGTGTGAGCATCCAGAGTTTAGCCTATTGTGTGGCAGTGTGTGTGTTAGTCAGTGGCTGGACCTGATGTCAGTTCTCTGGCAAGCAGGAAGCGTCACTGAAAAAGGAACCTCATGCACACCGCTTCGCCCAGGTCTGCACTCGCCTTTGACTAATGTTGTGGTGAAAGCGCTCGGACACCTGGCATTGCTAGCAAAGGACTTCAATCCTGTATGGGTTCATTGCTAGCTTTTTTCTAGTTCTCTGTCAGTGAAAATGGCGACAGCCCAGTTGGCTGTCTGGTCTTGTGGAGTGATGTCATATGTCTTGACCTTTTTTCACGAAAGACTCAGTGAGTTCATCAACTTACAGCATGCTGTGAGTTCGCTCACTTAGCACTGTTCTGTCAGTTAGCTTGCTAATCAGAATCTCTGTTTGTTTTTACTGCTTTGTAGACATTCAACAGTTATGGAAAGCCTATACATTCAGCTGTATTGTGAAGGTATGAAATGAGAAGATGTTGAATAGATTTGCGTGTGATCTAATCTAAAAAAAAAACAAAAAAACACAAACCGTTTTAGTAAGTAAGGCAAATCAGACAAAATGTTCCTAATGGTAAGCTATGTGGTTTGTAAAACATATAGCTAACATTTTCGACCAATGTACAGACACTGCAGAACAGAAAAAGATGCAGCCAAGTCATTCACAGGCTTGGATTAATTACCTCTGGGAACCATTTGTGCCACCTTTAGTGCACTAAACCAGGGCGAGTAAGAGATGTTTTCCCAGCATGTTTTCCACAGGGATAAGGTAGCAGTGGATCTTTGATGCTTGACCTTTGTGGCCTCTCCGTAAAGGCCGGCCTCAACTCTCACAACAACGACGAGGGTCCCTGCTTCTCATTATGCTCTGTAGTCCCTGCAGCAGTCCAGCCATGCCCCAGATCAGGAGCCTCAACGCAGATCTGGATTGAATTGCCTTTGCCTTTTAGTTCCCAGGAAACTGTCACATGCTATGAGGTGCCGCCTATTGGTGCTATCTCTGAAATTAGCAGAGACAAAAAAGTTTGCTCCAAGGGGAACTGCAATAATTTGTATGCCAGTAACAAGGGGTAGCACATGGCTGTGAGCACGGCTGCATGAGAACTACAGCTTCACTTTGTCTGACACATTTTTATTAGGGTTGATTGCTTGTGTAGTAACGTATAAATAACTGTTGTAAACCTTCGGGTGTGTGGTAGATCTCTCTCTCTCTCCCTCTCTCTCTCTCTCTCTCTCTCTTTCTCTCTGACGTCATGAAACTAAGTTAAACCATAAGGTGAATGGTCTTAATGCTCTCAGCACTGGCTTGTCAGCATCAAATAATAATTATAAAATAATAATAATAACAAAATAATAATTATTATTAATAATAAAACCAAACTGGCAAAATGAAGAAATAAATAAATAACATTCGGATACCATCACATCTCCAACATCACGCGGTGTGTCCAGTCCCTCCTGCAATGCACTGAATAAGATGTCCCTCCTGTATAATCTGTCTGTGCCTTATGCCTGCTGGTATGGACGACATCCAGGCTGACACTAGCGAGTGTCAAACAAGACTTGATCTCCGGAGTTGATGTGTCTGGCCAACAAGTTAGCAGACTCTGGCTAAAGATTACGCAGGATACCACAGAGGGTAACGTTATTATAGGTAATGTACTTTATCCCTGCCTAATCTTCCCATGTCGAGTGTTTGTTTAGAACTGTGGATCTGCAATTAGGAGGCCTGCGAGGGGTCGTTTGTGGGTCCAAAGGACCACAGCAATAGCCTGATTAGAACAGAGGTCCAGACCGTCTGCAGCTGCCTTAATCCATTATATTTCTCAGTTGAGTCCCTGCTGGCATCTGGTACAGTAATGCCGGCCTGTAAATGCACCAACGGATTGCTTACATTACGGAGGAATTAAATGTCCCCCTAACCGGAGTTCCAGTGTCTCTAACTGAGTCGCTGTTTTCCTGTCAGCTGCCCTGCTTGGAACCCATCACCCCCCGCACACACACACACACACACACACACACACACACCAACACAAATGTGCGTACGCGCACACACACACACACACACACACACCGACAGGAGCTCTCCCAGTCAAAGAAAGAAGTGGGAGCAGGGGGTGGGTGCTGGTGATGGCCAGTCGCGTGCTTCTGATAGCAGAGTGTGAAATGACAGATTATTGTCATTGTCCTTCCCCACTCATTTTCATGTCCAGAGCCCTGGGCTGCCACAAGCCGCACAGCCAACACCACAGCTACCCCCTCACAACGACACGCATAAGGAGTTGCCCTAGGGCCAGTATCTATCTCTCACTCCTTCTCTCCCTTTCTCTCTCTCTCTTGTTCTCTTTCTCTCTCTCTCTCTCTGTCTAGAGGAAAGGGAAGGAAGGAGAAAGGAGTGGGGGAGGGATGAAGGGATGGATGGAGGGAGGGGTGTCCCCACCAGCCGGACCAGCCACGCACCTGCACTCAGATCGGGGAGCCTGTGGCTAGAGTGATGGCAAGCTGTCATAAAGCCCTTTCACGTCCAATGTGTACCAGCAAATACAGATAAATCATCCTTTCATCCTTGTGTCGCACTCGTACACGCTCACACAAAGGCCTCGTAGAGCCGCACAATGTTATGGCAGGCTTTGTGGAACTGTCAGTTATCTTACACACGTGTCTTTGTGGGTATTTTTAGGTATCATATAAAGCCATTAAATCACTGACATTTTTTAATTGAACATTTTCTGGTATTTTATGTAGGCTTACAAACAAACATCAGAGTTATGACAACAATAATAAAAAAGGTAGAAATAGAAATAAGCTTTGAAAACCAAATAAGGTATTTTTGTACTAGGAAAATATTGGCTGATTTATTATTTTAGGAAATATTGGCCACTATTACATCAACATGCACAGTCCACTTAAGACTGAATAAACGTGAGGGTAACCTATGAAAGCCTGCAACCTCATGTGCATTATTGGAAGATTCCAGTCTGAAGGCATGCAGGTTGTTTTCGTTTCAGACAGAGATAGTGTAAATGTCTTACAGGTCGGTGACAGCTGACACTTGAAAGCTGATAAAAGTTCAACCTGTCTGGCTCACACAGTCTGTCTGATCTCGTCATCAACAGCATTTCAGATGTCATTTAACAGGAGATATTTGTAGAATGTCAGAAAACGAGTCTTCTTCCTCTAGAAAAGTGCACATGTGTTTGAGGTGGTCAGTGCTTGGGCTGCTTTGATTTGTGTTGTTTGTTTTGTTTCTGATATTGCTGGCAGTTTGTTGATTCCTGAGGCCATACTAAAATTGTTCCACATACATTATGAAAGTTTCTTGTCTCTTTGGGGTGAATGCCTCATGTCCCTTAAGTCTCATTATTTTTCATAAGCTTATTTATTTTATTTTATTTTTGTTCAAAATAAAATCTAAATATTGAGCCACTCATTTTAATGTAGCCTAAGTGTACACCAAACATAACCTATGCATAATCCCAGACACCCATCAGACTTTGGAGTACATTTTATTTTTATTTGCTTATAATAGACATACAAATATTACATAGGCCTATTTAACAAAAATACAAAAAAGTGTGCTCAAACTTACCACTTGCTACTTCGTTTAGAGAGAGAAAAAACATTATTGTTTCAATAATATATTATACGTATATATTATCCTTTCTTATTGAGTTAAATTGTATTAATTCACAAAATTATTGGCTACACAACTGACTTAAATAATGTAGGCTAATAAACAAAACCTACTGAACACAATATTTGAGAGCGGATTCTCTAAAAGTGCAACAATCTGTTTTTCTCTATATGTGTTTGTATAGCAAAATTAATATGTTTAGGCCACTTCTCATAAACGGTTGCTGTTGAAAGTCGTTGAAGGACAATTCACGACATTCACAAGCATTTACATTTTCAGTTTCAGTTTATGCTACAAATGTCAGTTCGTTTACACTCGTCATTTTTTTAAATGGAAATGTAAAAATGAAAATGTATTGGTTAAGTGTAGTTATTGTTAAGTGCAGTTAATTGTAGCCTATTTTTAAATTTGTAAAAGTAGTCTTAACTACTTAACAGTGCATTTCCCCAATGTTCTTATTCATTCAAATAGTACAAAGTATGGTAGGTTACAATATGTTGAATAAAAAAACATAACAAGTTAAGATATTGTTCGTGTACGAGAAAATAATAATAAAAATGTCAAGTTGCCCATAGTCTTCCGCCTGATGGAAAGTCTGTTTCTCTCTCCCTATTCAAGAGCGCCATCTAGGATCGACTTGGAGAGTTCATAATAGGCTGAATGCATTCGTTTGTGTATGATGTATTACTGGGCTTCAACAAAATCAAAGTTTGTTTTTACTATATGAAATCGTCTTTAAAGACTTGTATTTTAGGCGACGCTAAGCAAGATTATGTGATTGATTAATCATGTCTATTTTTTAAGAAAGATATCCAAAGCTTCTGTTGACTTGGGCTGTAGCCGCCTCGACAGTAAATTCTACTCGAACTGATACACTTTGATGTGTAAAGGAAGGCATCATAAATTCCTCGAGCTTCATTACGGGCACGCGTCACTGGTATGTCATTAATCTCGATATGCTAAAAGATTTAATGTTGACTGAGACACTCCTCCCGCGAGTCTACTCGTTGCTGATCAAAGAAGATGAAATTCGTGTTGCTGCCAAAGACACGGGGGAAAGATAGATTTCTCCGTACTTCTCCGAAAGATAGATTTCTCCGTACTGTATCATGGAAATCAGATCGAGGCCTAACGTGCCTCAACATCACTTTCCCCTTATCATCTTGACCAATCGCCCTTTCAGCACCGTTTCTGACGGCATGTGACAGGCCACTAACGCAGGTACACAGGCGCTACCACCCACCATTACACAAAATCAAATAAGACAAACCACTGTGCTGAGAGGAGGCTGCTTACCAGTATAGGTGTTGTATTAATTCCTCGGAGACCGAGGTGAACATCTTTTTGTGTCAGTGTGAAAATATCGAGTCTATCTGTGAGAGGGTGGACGGGCATCTTGAGTCCGATATTGTGATGCTGGCATTGATTTAGGTGTCATCATAATCCTCTCCCGTGTCTGTCTACACCTTCTTATTAAGGAAAGGTTCCAGGTCAGAGAAAAACAGCTTTGCAAAACAAATATTCTTCTCTTTAACTAGATTTGTCAGTTATTTATATGGCAGTGGCAATCCATTTGTTAACTTAGCATACATTTAATGGCCAGCCTAAGCATGAAGAATGTAATATAACTGTACTTTTAGAGGGCATACACGTGCACCACAGGTGATATTTTACTTATGCCTGCAGTGTGTAAACTGAGATTTGACTCTAGCCATGCTCTTTGGAGTGATAGAGTACCCGCTTTCTTGAAATGACTCAAAGTGACAATAGCAGTGACCCTTGCATGTATCTTTGAACAATTTTGGGTTTAGAGTTTCCAAGCTGTCCTTGCAAACGTCTCCAGCTTTTGATTTAGCAGAGAGAGCCTCACCCCCTCCTGACACAGAGAACTAATCTCCCTCAGCAAACGTGAAGCACGGTGATATACAAACACCTCTATGAAATAGCAATCATTCTTTTGCCCTTCACATTCCTTGCTGTGGAGAGAGAGAGAGAGAGAGAGAGAGGAGGGGAGAAGAGTTGAGAGGGGGTGAACAGTTTGAGCGCTTGGCCTTTCTCTTAGTCTCTCCCGTGACCCGTGTCGCCTGAACAGCCCCCCCATCAGGAGGGTTGATTTAGGGGATCATGAACACAGCTCCCGCACCCTGGGCGCCCCCTTGGCCCAGACAAAGTGAGGGAGTCAGACGAGCCAAGGGGAGACATTCCCAGCCTGGCTGTAGGCCTTGTCACCCCGTCATCCACAACTAGTCACCCCGCAGTCCTCCGGCCCCCTCCCGACCCATAGTCCCAAATTCCAGCAGCCAGCCCTGGAACCATGGGCCTTTAGGGGAAGGTAGTGGTGTTTTTTAAGTATGTGTGTATGAAGGGGAGCGTGGGGGGGCTTCAGGGGATGTTTCTGCAGCAGGGGGCATTCAGGTCCAGTCATTACTATGGTCTGATATCGTCCTCCCCCCCCCCCCTCCCCTCTCTTCCAACCCTCCAGAGTTCTGGGAACGTCTGGTGCACTGCCTCTGGACTTCTAGACAGTCTCGCTCCCACGTGCACACTGGGACGCGTGTTGCCGGGGGCATCTCCAAAAATGCACTAACCCCTCCCACACACACACACACACACAGATATACACACACCCCACCTCTCTCTCCACCACCATATTCCCCCCGTCATGGAAACAACATTTTTGTGTAGTCTGCCGAGTTGTCTGGAGAAGAGCGGAGATATTGGAGATGTTTGGAATTGTCTTAAGATCAGAGGTAAGTCATGTTCCCAGCACGGCGGGGTCATGTTGGCCCAACAGGGAATCTGGGAACGGGGAGTGGCGATGAGTCCAACTTCAAACATCAGAATAATAGCAACCGCAGGGAATCAATAACTACTCTGGCCTACTTTCATCTTTGGATCCGCTGTTGTTTAATCCAACTCATACAATTACGACAATATTCACTTTAGGTATTCAATGGCTTCTCAGATATAGCCTACTTTAGCCACACAAATCAGAAATGTAAAAGTTTGTGTGAGTTGTGAGTACTTTGCGAACTATGACTATATTACACTGCATTTAAATTCCTTCCGATGTGCTGTGTTTAATTTGGCCTAAAGGCGTTTGAATAAACATCCTGTGAGTAACTCAGAAGACAGTAATCTGTGGTTATCAATAGAGTTTATTTTTGCAGACATGCAGTTGATTGTGACATGACAGATTGACTACATCCCCCTAATAGTCTTAAAGGGTAAGACCATAAAAAAATATAGAGTAATGCCCCCACCACCCCCCCCAAAAGCTGTCAAGATTTCTCATGAAATTGTCAAACCATCCATTTTTTTCCTCAGCAAAGGTTACAACAGTGATACCGAAGCTATTTTTCACTTAAGATGCTCTTCACTTCAGCGTGTGAAAGGTCAAATCTCTGGACGGCCTTGAGTAAGAAAGAAAAAAAAGAAAACACAAAGATATTAAATTTGCTCAGGTATTGATTGCTTTGTTATTAGCTATGGTGCAACATTGATCTCCAGAGATGAACACAGGAGAAGTTCTCCGATAAATATCCACAGTCTGAGGGGGAATGGGCAATAAAGGAAGGATTTAGAGGGGAGTCATCTCCAACCGGAAAAAACACCTGTTGACAAACAGCACAAGCATGGTCACTCTTAGACAATGGCAAAAAAGGTCACTAAAATCCATTACACCAAGTATTTCACATGAGGATATTCTCTGTTTGACCTTAAACACTGAAAATGTGTGTGTGTGTGTATGTGTGTGTGTGTTAGAGAAAAACAGCGAGAGATAGTGTGTGATGTGTCCAAACACAGATGGATGTTCGGCTATAATATATGCATGAGTTGTTGTGGCACCTGCGCAGGTATTGTAATTACTCTGGCTAGTAGTCTTCTCCTGAGGACTGTAAAGCATGCGCTCGATAGAAAAGGTTACCCTCAACAAATAGCGCATCCTATTTTTGTCCTGCCGCGGATACGATGGCAAGATTACAATCATTAGATGTAGATGAGAAGGTGTTAGCGTGGACATCCTGAACGACAGTTGTTGTGTGGGAAGGGATAAAAGGCATTTGGATTTGCAAGGATAACAATGTGGCAGCCAGGTATGAAGAGCAACACACACACACACACAGAGACACAGACAAAGCTGTTAGGTGAGGTATGGTCACAATGGCAGTCACATGCACACAGGCATCACCAGCACCATCCATCAGTTTGAGAGTGATCAGCCCTTGGCCCCTTGCATCCATGTTGTTTAAACCCCAGCAGAAGAAGCCCCAGTAGCAATGGCTGCCATGGGTTCATGGCGGTGGTGAGCTTTGCCCTGGAGAAAGAGAGAGAGAGAGCAAGAGAGAATCGGGGGGGTGTTGTGAAAACAGGCGCTGGGAGACAGGGGGATGCGTGGTAGCCCCGCATAAACCCCCACATGGTTCCACTTTGGCCAAATCCCACCAAGACGCTTCTCAGACGGGACCGGGTCGGCGCGGAAATCCCGATTTAGATACACCGGGAGATAGAGGCGATCCGGCCTGGGACCCGCAGGATCCAGAGCAGAGTCCAACCCAAACTCTTATTAAAAGCATTAAGTACATGTTGCCAGCGGACTCTTTCAAGAGCTGCACGGGGAAAGAGGCGGAGAGAGAGAGGGAGAGGAAGGGAGAGAGAGAGAAGAAGAAGGAGGTAGTGGGGTGGGAGATGTTGCGTTTGAAATGAGAAGAGCGCACCCGGAGCCGAGGACAGCATGCCATCTGTCCAAACAAACACGGATTTAACGTGGATGTCTGCAGGAAGGAGAAGCACTGTAGCCTTAACTTTTAAATAAATACAGAGCGTTTTATAATGCTTATTAATTTAGTAAAGCTGCATGGCTGAGGAAGTGTTTGAACGTGTGTTTGTAACTGTATGCTGTGTGTTTATAAACAGCTTTATAAAATGTATTTATAAATGTTTATTCTTCTCTTCTTGTTGGAATTCACTAATTACCATCGTAAGCACTAATGCACTAATCTTTTTTTCCAACAAATGGTTTCATTTGTAAAAACAAATCAGTCACTTCAAACTAATTCAGTCACTCACAGCTATCATGTAAAGTATCCGCACCATTGTGGTATTTGCGTATTATGACCATATTGTGTCATATTTATGATCTCCCATCAACGGTTGCTAGAGCTCCATCCTTGGCCTGTGGCGCCCTGAACACTGCCTTTGAGACTGTGAGTCAAACTCTGAGTTCCTGCTGAGTTCACCCCTCATACTGACTCATGTATGTCCATTTCCATGACCCTTCTCTGCCTCGCTAAAACAGCTGGCTAATTCAATTACTATTTTAATTGCCCAGACTAAAGTAAATATTGATGTAAACTTGTACACCTACACTTCGCCCTCTCCAAAAAAACAAAAAACAGACTCACTCTAAAAATGCTGAAAAATGTTCTGTTATGTTTTGACACGGCTATAGTCGTATAAGTCTGAACAGAAGGTAATTAGTATGTGCAAGAATGCCAGATAAATACTACTGTGCTGGAATTTTTTTTATTTTTTTATTTTCTTGATGTGATTCCCCAAATCTTGATGTCTGCTGGCACTGTTCTCTAATTTTAATAAAAAGATACTCTACCCCCAAAACCACACACTCCCACCCCTGTGCAACACCCCCCAGCCCTCCTTGGTCTTGCTGATGACTGTGCTGGGGGTTGAGGCAACACTCCTGAGATTCCTGCTGTCCTTTGTCCGGAAATAACAGACGCAAACCTGAGGGGTCAAGGGGAGGCTGGAATTCAGATGAAAGACGCACGGTCTGCCGAGGCAGGTGGGGATGCTTAGAGCTTTAATCAAAAGATGATTGCTTTTGTTTGGCCCAGCCGCGTTCTGTCTCTCTGCCTAAGTCCGACTTGGCCCTCGCCCCGTGTCTGGGTGCACCCGTGTGAGATACCTGTACACTCGAAAAAAAAGGCACAAATTCTCAGTGGTCCTGCATCCATACCTAACAGTAGATCTAGAAATACATGCATACAAACACACATGCATACATTTAGCCTCTCTGTCCATCCACGTGTGTTTTTCCTTTCATGCCAAACTTTTCCTTTCAAATTAATTTGTAGCAAGAAGCCCTGTTCTGGGATTCTCCGTGTTATGACAGTATTACGAGACTTAGCTCCAGGATGTGTAATGTCAACATCACTCTCTGCCATCTCTGCCCCGTAAGAACCCCGTTCCATCTCAGACAACAAACATTTTAGCTTAAAGCCCTTCCTTAGCACACTTGTGTGCAAGCGTCCATCCCTCGCAGTCTTATCTCCTTGACCAGGGATCACATGAGAGCGGAGCGCAACCGTGCCAATGGGAGCGCTTTCCCAAGGTTGGGCTATAGCGCTGCTGCCGGGTCCCTCTTGGCCCTGACGCCCAGTTGCCAGAACCGCCCGGGGGCCACCGTAAGCCGGCCAGATCAGACTGAGCCTCCCTCAGATCCCCACAGATGTTCCAGCCTCGACTGAACTCCCTCCAGCCTCCGCAATCCTAGGAGAGGCCTGCCAGAGATGCTCTGAAAGGACACTGGGTTCAGACTTTTTTAGAGGTTAAGTTTGGGTGCGCAGGGGATAGTTGGGGCCACTCTGCCCCACAAATGTGTGCTGATTCGCACATGGGTCATCTCTGAGTCAGGATCTGGTTGGAATCATCCCCAATCTCAGCATACCCGAGCATACAAGGCGTCCCACTGCCAGTCCCCAAAGCGGGTACGTTTTGGCAGCCTGGATGCCTTTCTATTGGCATACAAAAAGGATCCATAAAGTCTCTGTCTTCATGCATTACATTACATTACATTTATGCATTTAGCAGACGCTTTTATCCAAAGCGACTTACAAAACGAGGATAACAATCAAGATACATAGCAGAAACCTTAAGGAGCATAGTGCTAGGGGATAGTGCTTCAGTTCATTTTAGTGCTAGGATAGAAGATGTTCTCTGAATAGCTGGGTCTTTAAGAGCTTTTTGAAGGCCTCCAGAGATGGTCCTGTTCTGATTGTTTTTGGTAGGTCATTCCACCAGCGTGGGACGACACATGAGAAGAGTGTGGATTGCCTTGGGCGAGATGCCGGGACTGCCAGTCGACAGTCATTGGAGGACCGGAGTTGTCGGGGGGTAGCTTGAGCTTTTATGAGAGCGCTTAGATAAAGCACTTTGTAAGTCAGCATCAGTGATTTGAATTTGATGCGAGCCGCCAGAGGCAACCAGTGGAGCTCGATTAGCAGAGGGGTGACATGCGTCCTCTTCGGCTGATTGAAGATGAAGTCATCTGAAGTCATCTGAAGTGGCTTGACGGCACAGGCAGGAAGTCCTGCCAGAAGGGCATTGCAGTAGTCAAGGCGTGAGAGGACCATAGTTTGAACCAGCAATTGGGAGGCTTGTTGAGTTAGGTATGGTCTGATCTTTTTGATATTGAATAGTGCGAAGCGGCAGGCCCGGGCAACAGAAGCAACATGGTCATTGAAGGTTAGCTGGTCATCAATCATAACACCTAGGTTCCTGGCTACCCGTGAGGGAGCAAGAGACAAGGAGCCAGAGTTGATGCAAATGTTGTGGTGAATAGTTGGTTTAGCTGGGAGGACCAGCAGCTCGGTTTTTGAGAGGTTCAGCTGGAGATGATGGTCTTGCATCCATGCAGAGATGCAAGACCATTCAGAGAGGCAATCCGAGATTCGCGTTTGGATGGTTGGGTCATCGGGTGAGAATGACAGATAGAGCTGGGTATCATCGGCATATCAGTGGTAAGAGAAGCCGTGCTGGCGGATGATTTGGCCCAAAGAAGTGGTATAGATGGAGAAAAGAAGGGGGCCCAACACAGTGTAACAATTTTTGAAAGCACTTTACAATTGTCATTAAATCACATTACTTTCACAAAATACTTTCATTAATGTCATAAAACTATTATTAGCTATTAGCGAATAATTGTAATTAAATTAAGGATTTAGGGTTATGCTGTACAACTCATTATTCTTTATGAAGAGATATATTGAAAGGATCTCTGAATAGGCATTAGAATGTAAACATATTGTAAACACTTTTACTATCTTAAACATAAAAGTGTTACCAAATTCTACCGAATCTAGCCTCAGTGTCGACAAAAATAAAGTTAGTTACAGGGGGCTTGGAATTTCTAAAGCTTCACCATTTTGACTCTTAAGAACCCCTCCTGAGTCACTCAGAGAACCTTGAATCCAGATGGCTTCTGGTCTAGCCTGCTCTGAACTTTGACCTTGTTGTCCACTTGGCCTCTAGCTCAGCCGAGCCTTTGCTACTGGACAGCCTTCTCTATCTCCTAACCTGGAGGGCCAAGGGAGGGGGTTCTGCTACACTGGGCCCCAGAGCTTCTCTCAAATGCACCTTTGTTCCCTGTCTTGGCGCAGGTTGCGGAGGATGAGAGATGCGGTTAATAGCCAGGGAAGTGGTCCTAATCGCCCACAGCCATTACTGACTCCAATATTAGCAGAGCTGACAGACTTATTGATGACCAAGGACCAGGTGGACAGAGAGAACGTACACCCCCTATCCCCAAACACACAAACACACACACACACACACACACACACACACAAACACCCCTCGACTCCCCATCCCAAAAACCCACCTTACACTCCCTTCCGTACACCTTAAACCCCATGTCAGCCTTCTCACTCTTTCTGCACTAAGGAGCAGCAGCTTTATCTGGGCCTCAAATGACCTGCCAGATTCAGAGCTATTCAAAGCCATTATACTGTTCCAGCAATAGGGTTTAATCTCACAGGGAAAAGTGATGATATCTAGCACAATAGCTGAATAGCAGAAGTTATATTTGAAGGGGCAGCCTTGGTAATAACTTCTTATCTCCATCTTAGCTAGTCTGAAAGCAGTTTTATTTCAAATATGCTCTGCAAAGTCAATGTATTGGAAGGCCTAAATGTGGCCAGTAATAACTGACAATGCATAAATCTTTTGTACTTTTTAGATGGATGTTCAAATGAGGTGCAGGACATAATGGTTATGTGGGTTATTCATACTGACATCAAGTACTTATAAACGTGTCAAAACAGTTTGTTAAATACAATACAGACATGCGCCTATCCAGTTTAACATCAGTTTCTCTTACAATTTCTCATATGCCCCAAGCCATGCCAAATACACCATGACGGGCACTATCCAGCGGGCCACTGGATAAAGTAAGTGACCATTGCGTGAGGTTTGGCAGCGGCTGTACACGCTAGGCTTTACTGTCGACCATGCCTAAGCACCGTGGCACGATGTGCCTCAGTGATGCTCCATCACCACCACCGACGGTTGAGATGCAGGGCCGCTGCAGCCGAAGCAATAATCACCCCCTATTGTGCTCCATCTCGGCCAAGTTCACCGGTAACCCAGCGCCGCGGAACCGTTTTGTGTCCCCTGTCACCGCCTGCGCCCGCATCTATTTAACCTGTCTGTCAGAGGACGGCTTGCGCGAGACGGATTGCACGCTACATTTACGCATGCTGAGTGAGGAGAGATCCCTGCGCAGATATCACAAAGGCTTTCATTTTACGCACTTCCCTTCCAGATCCATGCCCTGGTTGCGGCCCAAGACACAGGTCACCTTCACCTCCAATATATATTTACAGTAATATGTATATCTATATCTATATATATTTTTCTCTTCCGCTTTGCTCTATAATACACTAAATCACTGTACACATATTCTTTTCTGACGCTGATTCTGATTCAGATAGATATACACTTGAAGTTGTAAAGAAACGTCTATTAGGACTGATCAGCCATGTATTGCTCAAATACTAGCTGCTAGCTGCTTTGTTGCATTCATTGGTTATATTAAACCTACCCCTTCTTCTAGAAACCAACTCTTCTAAATCCCTTTACTCCAGCTGACCTATTGAATCTATATAATTAAATCTGATTTATTGCTTTTGCTCATTTGATGGAATTATCTACTCCCTGTCAAACTCTGTCTTTAGATAGTGCACATACTAAATTGGGTTGGCTGTGACAGCTGGTGGGTGTGATATTACATGCATATTTCATAAACCAATGGCTAACATTTCAAACATTTCTTTAGAAGCATATCATTGCATCCCTGCCTGTCAAGCAACTGTATATCTTCCCACTCAAATGTGCTCGATTCCCCACACATTGAAGTGTATCCGAATCTATCATATAAATAATTAACTTCTGAGTTCAAATGGGAATGTGCCCCTTCATTTTCCAGCTTCTTGTTCTTACCTGAGGAGTTGAACACAATTGGGTTCAGGTCTGTGTGAAGCATGATTTATTCCACCACACAAATCAATTGTGGGTTCTGGTCTCTGGCTAGGAAGCTGAAACACCTTGCAGGGATTCAGGCAGGAATTAAACCAAATAAAGCCATCTATTCGAACTCAATCAAAGATGACTAAGGCAATGGATCTTGTTTCCTATTTAATGTTTATGATCAAATACATTTGAATAGTAGTATATGCTTCACCTACAATGGCACTCAGCAATGTTGAAACTTAAGTTGAAGGCAAAGGGGACTTCTACTCCACTGGGTCGGAAAAGAGGAGAGCCTTCACAAGAGGTTAGGTTCATACCTTGAACACACACACACACACACACACACACACACACAGTCATTCCTTCACATCTGAAGCATTGTGCCCTGCAGAACAAATTACAGGCTCACCTGAAACTGCAAGCACAAAGGACCGATGGACCTCAGCCCACCTGAGGAGTGCTCTCCATCCCCCTACCCACCCATCTCCCAACCCAACACACACTCTCTCTCTCTCTCACACACACACACACACACACACACACACTCTCTCTCTCTCTCACCTCAAATACCACCTCAACCCTTCCCCCATTCTTCTCGCCTCCCTGTGATCATTGCACCTGAGGAGACTGCTCCAAGCCCCCCACCCCAACACACACACACACACACACTCACTCACCCCAAACACCACTCCCCCCTTACCCTATTCCTCTTGCCTCCTTCCCTGTGATCAGTGCACCTGTCCTCAGAGGTAGCCGCGCTGCCCAGCACAGAGGAATGTCTGGAGGAGGCTCTTGGGCCCTGGGCCTCCACAAAGCCCCTCTTCAGAGCAGATTATGGGCCAAACAGGAGGGCCTTTGACAGGACGTCCCTGTTTGAAATATTATCAATATCTGGATCAGTCTTCAGAGCTCTCCCAACCATTTCTGTCACTCTTCTGAAAGGCAGGCACTGAAGTGTCTATGTGCATTTGTGTGTAATGGTCTGTGTATGGTGTGGGTGTCCATAAATATGTCTCTGTGTGTGTGTGTGTGTGTGTGAGGGTGTAAGGAATGTTGTGTCAATTCTTATATTGAGAAAAGGATCAAAGGAGGCTCCCACACAACTAATCCTCTATGATATCTTTCCCCAGTCAGAGGAGTAAATGATGTCCCATGCAGAACTAGCGCTAGGGTTGGAACAGGATCAGAATTAGGCCAAAGAGCCCAGGTACCTGCTTTGTTTCTCCACACCCCTGCTGGGCCACCTAGAACACCTGGATGACACCTAGATTGGAGATTGGACATTGCCCAGGTCTTGGATGGTGACAACATTCTTTTGGCCTGTGATAGTGAGTGTGCAGGAAAGAAAACGAGTGTACAGTATATACAAATATACATACATGTACATCTTCAGGTACTGTAGGTAGGTAGGTAGGTAGATAGATAGATAGATAGATGATTGATTGATTGATTGATTGATAGCTGGATTGATAGACAGAATAATGCCACCAATGTGTTTCTGTGTATTTGCTGTGCATGTGCTCTATATTATGTGCTATTATACCCAGTGTATATGTTCTTTATCAAGAAGAAAATCTTATCAGAAGGCAGTCATCTTGAACAATGTGTTCTTACAAAAGCCATTAAGTCAGAAAATGAGAGGAAAAGAATGATAGAGCATGGCAATCTATCATCTAGTCTATTTGATTGTGCTGGTAAATGGCAACTCACAGTGTCTCACAGAAATATTGCCCTGCCCCTTTTTCTTCAATTTCATCCAAGCACATCTCTCATCTATGACAGGAGAGCATCATCTAGTGGACAGATAGGAGAATTGCAGGCAAGGGTGAGGTCATCCATTTCTTTTCAAGGTCTAACTAGTCATGACAGTATTGCCACTGACCCTTGTTAAATAATTGTCATGTGGAAAGAAAACAGATCATGACTCTCAGTATGGATTATTCCAGTATTAATGCTGTTATAATTGTGAACTGGGAGTGCACGTAACTGACAACCTCACATGGATTAGAACACCACATTGCCAAAAAAGCTCAACAAAGGCTCTACTTTCTACGGTAGCTGCGGAAGGCCCACCTACCCACCCCCATTCTGACAACATTCTACAGGGGCACCATCGACAGCATCCTCAGCAGTGCCTTCACAGTATAGTTTTGGAACTGCACAGCAGCAGGGACAAAGGCACTGCAGAGGATTGTAAGGACGGCTGAGAAGATCATAGGGACCTCTGTTTCCTCACTCCCCAACATATACACCACACACCCATACCATGGATATTTCTCCCTGCTACCATCAGGGAAAAGGTGCAGAGGCAGCTGTCATACCTCCAACATAGCTGGAGATGCCATAGCTCCAGAATGAGGATGCAACAACACTGCTGAACATACATGACTGTTATGCTGCCATACTAATCTGAAAATATGCACAATGCACCTTCTGCTTAAATACCAATATACTCTACCGCAAGCCTTGCCCTGCTCAATACAACACTAAACTAAATGCACACCTGTATTATGCTGCTATTTCAACCCTGCCCAGTTCAAGGTTTTATACCCTGCCTTACTGTCTATTGTCTTTTTGTCTTGACGCACTTTATGTATAGGATATTGATAATGTAGGCGCAGTAGCTTAATGTAGCTTACTAAGTAGTTTTTAGCCTGTAAAAGTTTAGCCTGAGTGCACCAATGTCTTATTTATTGTTATCTAAATGTAGCACCACTTGGATCCATGGTGGAATGTTGTCTCCTCTCACTTTATACTCTGCATAGGGCTGAAATGACAATAAAGAACGCTCGACTTGACTTGAAGTGCTAGTAAGTAGTTCAACAGATGAAATAGATGGAAAAGCTACAACAGAAAGAAGCAACACAGTTGTTGTTGAATTAATCACATCAATTGATGTTCAGTGATTTGATGGTTGGCTAATTACATTGTGCATTTAAATTTACTTTTTGTCTTGTCCATGATGCCAACAATGTCCTGGCATTTGTATGATGTCAACGGTTATGCATTATAGCACTATGCTAATGGTTGGTGCACAGGTTGTGTAGTTGTTCCAGAGGTTTAAAGTGCATAGTGTCCACACATTGTGAAGTAAATGAATGTCTATGGAGTGTACAGACCGTTGTCCAGACTCTGCACAGCTTGAAGTGAAGAGTCTTTTTTTACCAGGCTGGCAAAAAAGTCAGAAGGACATCAGAGAGGCTAGCAGGACATAGGATAACCCTTCTCTTCAGTTAACATGCTGTTGTTTTCTGATCTCAGCTCAGGACCATCTCTCTCTATAAAGGATTCAAATTATAATCGATTTACTATAGAAAAGGTGTCATAAAAAGGAAATGGAAACTTACAAGGTGAGATGACAGGATGGATCTTTTTGCATTATTATTATGAAAACAGCAGTGCTGTTGGATTATGGTTCTGAGCATTGATACTGCCGCTGTTATTCTTAGCACTGAGAAATAACCAACTCCAAAGCAACTCCACGGACCATGCCACTACCACCCTACCACCCTAGAGTCATCCCTGCCTCCCACTGCCTGATTCTGTATCTCTAACTTTCTGGGTGGACTGCTTCCATCTCCAAGGACGATCCTGACATGATTGACCCAGCTTCCAGTTGGCACTATGGCTTGACTGCTCTTAATGATATGTACAATATTCTGGGATTATTATGGGACTATTGTGATGCCAAATTTTTATGATGTGTGACTACATCTTGGGTTTATTATGATAATGCTATGGTTCTCCAGAGACTGAGTCAATTAATACCATGGACTAATCACCATCTGAGAGACTACCATAGGCAGTTGGGTTAGCCCCTTGAGCTGTGGACCTGCCCAAGGTTTCTTCCTAAACCACAACAAGATGAACAATGATAGGGAGTTTTTCCTTGCCCCCGTTGCTCATTGGTGCTCTTTGCTGTAAAGCGCTAAGAGACATGACTTATATGGCGCTGTAGAAATAAAATTGAATTTAATTAAATATGAAAGTGTGGGCATACAGGAAACTGGTATAATGCCCATACTTTCAGCGCTCACATCATAGTATATTCATGTCAGCGTCATAGTAGCTGTGGTTACCCAGTTTTCTTAGCTCTGTTGACAGCTTTACAACTGTCTCGGCTTGCACACAGATAAAATGTTGTGGGTTGCATTTTTCTTTCCATGGAAATAAGATGGAAATGACAGGAATTGATGGGAAATAATGGAAATATTCAACTTATTCAACAATTAAAGTATAATCTTTGGTAAAACAATGTGATTAGAAGCAGCTACAGTGAAGTATCTATTCTTCAATCACAGCACAGGGACAGAGCACACTACTGCAGAGCTGCCCATGCCTGCATGTATTGTCCATAGACCTAACCCAGTCCTGTGTCCATGACACCTTTCTCTATGAATAGAATTCCTTCATAATATTCAGTAGAATAAAATCATATTCCAGCAACACTTCCTTTCTCCTCTCCAAATACAGGAACTTGGCTTTCAGACAGATGATATGTCTTTTGTTTATACCACTCAACATAGGCCTGTATATTAAAAAATATAACATAGGCCTATATTTGCCTCTTCATTGGGTTTTTGAGCCTTTTTGGTCCTGTATTGGCAAAAGGAGGCCACTAGGTGTCAGAAGAGTGTTCCATAATTTCACAGAGATCTGCCAACTGTGTAGTAGCTTATGCCTGTGTTGGAGGAACCCAGAATTAGACATTCTTTTGTGGTAGCTGAACATAGATTGACAAAGTAATTCTCCTGAGAGATAGGAACATTTTCTCCTGACAGAAACGCTTTCATTGACAAGACAGAGAGACAGGCCTGCAGAAGACAAAGCTTGTCAAAGATAAACAGAGAAAGTGGAGACAGGGCAAGACCATGTGGAAAGAGGGCCAAGGAATTGGCGCTCTAGACTGTGACTGTGGAGGAAGTCTGGAGAAAAGGCAAATTACAGCCTAGCAGCTTAATCATGTGTTCTCTTTTCCTTGCTAAAGAAAGTCTTTAAATCTCTCTCTCTCTCTCTCTCTCTCTCTCTCTCTCTCTCTCTCTCTCTTTCTGACTTCTGACTTCTGACCCCACAGCGTTATGACAATTTACGAAACAGTGAATAATTACATGGCGTTACATTTCATTCATTTAATGTGTGATGCCCTTTTAAAATGCATTTAGGCTGTGATTAAATAAAGTACCCTAAATTAATACAGCCTCCCTCTGCAGTGAAGTGCAGTAAGTCCTATTACTGTGTTGTGGTATAGGAAAACAGCCGTTTTAAGCACTAGTGATGCATTTTGAATAATGCTTTTTTTCATGTCCAAAATATTGCAGCCTACCGCAGTGATAGTGTAAAAACTGTAAAGGAAATTTTTGGGGAAAAAGAGAGAAACAGAAAGGTTTTCCCTATTGCTGGACAGTGTGGCAAGTCCGTAGACTAGGCTACTGTAGATTAATGATGACCTAGGCTACAGGTCGGCTTGGATTCTTCAACCTAGATTTTCAGATGTTTCGATGTTTGTGTCCTTTCGGAGTTTTCACCGAAGGGTGGCGCTGTCACCCACCGTGTGGCCGTGATACGGGCTGGGAGAGTGGGACGGGTCTACCCTCCGCCTCGCCACACACCACAAACAGCCGCTGTTGTCTCTGTATGTGTGTGTGTATACGTAGGCTATGCATGTGTGTGAGAGAGAGAGCGGGACCCTACCTAGCACGCTTTGCATGTAGCCTAACCCCTCCAAACCGACCCACGAGAAAAAATGCCGGGCTAAGTGAGGACGTGGGGGAACTACCCGGACCACGCCGCTCGACTTCTTGTCTTTTTTGTCTGGGAACAGGGGAGCGATCACTCACAGATATGTCGGGCAATGTAGAGAACAAGCAAGGTAAGCGTAGTCAGCAGCTCCAGCAACCAGCTGCTTCTCTCTCTCACAAGCAGACAGACTCAAACCAACCAGCAGTCTCTCTCACACTTCCTCTCGATGTCAGTCACTGTTGTCGGATTTTAATGTATGGGCATTCGTGTGTGATTTTCTAGGCCCATGTTAGAAAGCTGAGTGCGTAGTGGTCCTTTTAACGTTAGTCTGCTCACTTGATCAGTGGTGGCAACTCGGGGGCAAAGCGCTGGGTTGGACTTTAGATCTAGCGGTCCCGCTAACGGTTGGCTATAATGTTTCACCTGGCTACAATGTTTCACCTGGGTTCTGGTAGTTACTTCATTAAGCACATAAACATCTGGTTTGGCGGCTGCTGAAAGACGACCAGTCTATGCCCTGTAGCTAATTTTGAAAGGATTTGCGATTGTGAAGTCTGCGGGTCCTGCAAAGGAATCACAGTTGACTGTGAGAGAGGGTCGGTCAACAAAGCTGCTTCTGTCAGAAATTAGCATCGGTGTTTTTGATCTGTAAGCTCTGTTGTGCTGTTTTATTTCACTGAGGATTCAATTAGAGTGAAAAAAGTTATTTTTCGAGGAATGGGTTGTGGTGATTTGGACGCACTGCTTCGGTTACGTTAAACTTTATTTTACTAGGCTAACCTGAATTCAGCTTTACACATCTGATGGAAGGGTGACTTGTTGATGTTAACGTTAACTATTTTCTACGTTGGTGACGTTTTCCAATTTAGGCTTTAGGCTACTTTCAGTAATATCAGGTTCGAGCGTTCAATATTCGTCTTGACATTCAGAACTTTCCTATATGGGCGCATGTATGCTATTTGTGCACGTGGCATGTCTCGTCTGCGAATGACAACAGAGACTGTTCAGTGATAAATTTAGGTGAAAGGATCTTGATCTCTGAAAATGCAGGCGTATATTTCTAGTTTGAAATATACGCCTGGTTTGTAGCGTTTGAGGACCCTAAAGAATGCGTCGCCTGAAGCTCAAGGCGGCTACACCTTGACACATTCCGTTTTTGGCTGCTTAAACCTGCCCCAACATCTCAGTGAAAGACTGTGTGTGTGTGTGTGTGTGTGTGTGTGTGTGTGTGTGTGTGCGCTTCCCTGTAAATATGTGGCTGTACACACTACACTTTGAGCGACTGTAGGTGCATAGGTGTGGTCATGTACATTTGAAGGGTTATGGGTCACCTGCTGACATGTGGTGATCATGATTTTCTTACATATTTCACTTTTATCTCAGGCTGACTGTATATGTGTATGTATGTACATGCAAGTAGATTGGCTGTGTGTGTCTGAGAGAGAAAAAGAGATGGTTAGTGAGACTGCTCCACTGATCTGGAAACACCCCTTTTCATGGGAGTCACGGCAACCAACAACCTGTGGTGTCTGTACATGTATGTACGTCACATGCCTTCTTAGTTTGGTGCTTTATCGCCATAGAAATGATAATCTCCCATCATAACCTTGCTTCACAACCCAGGCACACACACTCTAGACTCTCTCTCTCTCTCTCTTCTTTCTGTACCCACCACATCTTTCCCCTTGGTTGGTGTCCAAAAGTAACAGGTCTATGATGTGATGCCGCCAAAACGCCAACAAAACCAGGAAGACCATCTCCCCACCCTCTATTTCCCACTGTAGTGTGTGTGTGTGTGTGGGACTGAGTAAGCCTAATCAGTGGGGGAAACCCTGTTAAGTAAAGGGGCCCAGATGAACGGGACACCTAGTACTAGCTCTGTGTGTGTGAACGGGACAGTGGAGGAGAGGGAGAGTTGAAATCGCTAAAATCAGTAATACCCTTGCCAAGGGGGTCCACAGGAATTAGGTCACTGAGTGGAACAACAGCACAAACTTCTCCCTCTCATTCTGTCTCCTTCTCTTTCTCTTTCTGTCTCTCACACTCACACACATCAGATGCAGATGTATGTCTTTTCTAAAGCACTGTAGTTAACACACACAGACACACACACACACACACACACACACACACACACACAAACTTGCACAAATTGCTAAACATTATGAATGCTGTGCTATGGACTGTTCTATGGCTAAGAAGCACCTTAAATATGCTGATATAAAACCATGAGGCTGTGTGAATTGCTCATCCATATTTCTGTGTCCTAACCGTGAGAGAGCAGCCCTTGGTCATAGTAGCGCTCACCAGCCCAGCTCTCTCTGCTGTGTGTGCTTCTGCGCAGCGACACCTTTGTGTTACTGGCTCCAGAGCAGAGGGACCTGCACTTTGGCTGAACAGTATATTTAGTACACAGCCTACGACTGGCTCCAAATCTGACTTACGCTCACCGGCCCCCTCATTTTAGCCTGTGTGTGTGTGTGTATGTGTGTTTCAGACAGACAGGTAGATTCAGTGATGGTGAGTGAGCAGCGTTGAGAGAAAGAATGACTGACATCTGCATGTGCTAGTGAGTGGTCTGTGTGTGTGTATGTGTACAATCCCACCAATGATTTACAAATACTTGTCCCTCATTTCTAGAAAATGGATTAATTTAGTGTATTGCTTTGTGGATAACATTTAGAACAATATTGCACTACATGAATACGTTATATGTGTGTATCATACTAGGAGATATACTCACCCAAGTGTAGACACATACACACACACACACACACACACACACACATTCACATACAGTACCGCTACCACACAGAATGCACACTCTAATGTGTAACTGTGTCCTGGTGTGTGTGTCTACTCTGAGGTTAAATGTAATAAGCACTGTTGAATTCAGTCATGGCTAACTCTGAAGTGCTGTAATTAGAAAGTGTGTGTGTGTGTGTGTGCATTTGTACATGTTTGTAAAAGAGACAGAGAGAGAGAGAAAGAGAGAGAGAGAGAGAGAGAGAGAGAGAGAGAGAGAGTGGCAAAGGGAGTTTCCCACAAAAGGCTACATAGAGATGGAGATATTGAGAGAAGTATAAGCGAATGAATGACAGATGTAAATGCATTGAGAGAAAGCGAAAGAGAGAAGGAAATAATGCAAAAGTGTGAGATTGAGTGAGAGAGAGAGAGAGAGAGTAAGCACTGAAAGCTCCTTTCCAGAGGCCCAGTGTGGGGAGAGACCTTCAAAAGAGTGGAATTTGCAAAACATATGTTAGACTGTTATGAGAGTTATGGATCAGAAAAAAACAAGAGGCTCGGCACTGGAGACTGGAGCTGTGTGCACTATACTTTACTACACTATACTACACTACACTACAATACACGATGCTATGCTATACTATACTATACTATACTACTATACTATGCTGCACTGGAGACTGGTGCTGTGTGCACTATACTACACTACACTACAATACACGATGCTATTCTATACTATACTATACTACTATACTATGCTGCACTGGAGACTGGTGCTGTGTGTACTATACTATACTATTCTGTACTATACTCTTCTATACTATTCTACTATCCTACTATTCTGCACTGGAAAAAGGATCTAAAATGTCCATGAGAAGCCCAGTCAAAGAGCAGGAGAGAGAGAACCAATGTGATGATAGATAGATAAATAGATACACGGATAGATAGATGGATAGAGAGCTTCTCTTCTAAATAGATGAAGGTGGGGGAGAAATGTGTCCTAGTCTGACGTCATCATAAGGGTGATCGTTATTATTACGTCAGTAATGTTATCAGTGGCCTGGTGTCCTCTCTCTCTGTCTCTTCCCCTCTCTCTTGTTTTCTCTCTTTCTTTCTCTCTCTCTCTCTCTGCCTCCATCGCTCTCTGCCCAGAACAGTTTAAGCCCTAGGCTCGATCGATCTCCGCTCGGACGTCATTCATGCGTTCCATGTCTGACTGAGACACACACACACACACATACACACACACACACACTTTCCAAGCTGACTGTGTAGTTGCCATGGTGACCGCTGAGGCATATGGAGGCTGTCTGAGTCTGAAACTTTGGGCTGCCGCTGAGTGTCTAGGTGTGTGTGTGTGTGTGTGTGTCGGCGTATGGAAGTATTCATGTGTTTGTCGGCTGATTTCCTTCAACAGATTTTCTGAGTCAGATAGGGTCACAGGACTGTGAGTGTATGTGTGTGAGTGTGTTTGAGCGTATATGTGTGTGTGTCTGTGTGTGTGTGTGTGTGTGTGTGTGTGTGTGTGTGTGTGTGTGACAGGGAGAAAGGGAATGGGAGCAGTCTGGATGGTGTGGGAATTGAGGGCATGAGAGTGGACCCAGACCCCTGTCACCTGGCGAATGTTCAGCGTATGCGTTTGTGTCTCTCTGCCAGCCGTTTAGTTTTTTTGTTTGTTTTTGACGTTGTGTATGGAGGCAACCCGCTTGCATGGGGAATATTAGCTGGAAACACCAACCAGTCCCAGGAGGACCGGAGGTGCCGAAAGGCCCTAGCCAGGAAGGTTCCAGTAGGTTCAGCGGTAGGTGCCAAGGACGTGTGTGTGTGTGTGTTTGTGTTTGTGCGTGCATGTATTTACATGTTTTTCTTTACATGCATTTTGATTTGTTTACCCCTGAAGAAGTAAATAAGTCCTAGTTTTCCTACTACTAATATTTGGTTGAAAGGGTTGCTTTATGCATCTGTTGGTGTGCCCAGATGCTGTCAAGTGAGTTTCAGTTTCTCTTCCTTTTTTATCGTTCCTTTCTTCTCTCTTGCCACTTTCTGTGTTTTTGTGTTTGTCATTACTTCTGGTAAGATTGCTGTTCAAACCCCTTCCATATTTATCATATTTATTTTTGGAAAAACAAAACTAAAAATAAGACTGCAACGTTCATAATGTGAGTGTGTGTGCGTGTGTGAGTGTGTGTGCTTGCGGTTTTTGTCAAAGCACTCATTTGGTAGTTCAGGGGTCAAAATGTAAGTGTCTCAGAAAGAGAAAGAAGGAGAGACCTTGAAGATGAATGAAGTTTGAGGAGCTGCAGGCATCTGTAAGGCTGAAGAGACGTGTTTGAGACACAGAATGGATTGGCGAGACATTCTGGAGAGATCCGCACAGGTGAAGGGCCTGCTTGCTTGAGAAGGTGTCAGGGGGTTTAATGTTGAAGGCGATGTATTTTTGGGAAGAATGGGCTGTTCATTTAAGGAACTATTTGTTTGTTTGTGTGTGTGTGTGGGGAGAAACCGCCCATGGTAAAGCAGATGATTCTCCCATCATTGCATAATTGTAGGTTGTTTGGCGGTGTAATATGCTGTTTTCAAAAGATGCAGACACACTCACAGACACACACATCTCTCTCACTCACTCACTCACAAAGGTATGCACACTTACTCACACTCATATCATTCCCATACATTAGGTACTTGCAATATGTACTTCCAATATGTTCATTTTGTGCTATTCTAGCTATCCATGTAAAAGTGACAGTGAAAGTAAATGACCAGTAAAGGGTATTCTAATAAGTAGACACTAGTCTTGCCAAAGGAGACTTCAGAGACGCTTACCATTTTAGTACACACAGTGCCATGGATATTACCAGAAAATTAGCCTTTTCCATAATTTCCTGTGTGTGTGTATGTATGTGTTTAAGAGTGTTTGTGTATGTTTTTCCTGTATAAGCAGAAGAGTGTGTGTGTGTTTGTGTGTGTGTATAAAGCAGAAGGGCAGAAATAGTGTGTGTTGGGGTGGAGTGTCTGGTGGAATGTGGAACTCTAGACGCACAGAGGATGCCACCGTGTTTAGGCATGCCTGTGTGTGTGTGTGTGTGTGTGACTGTGTGTGGTGTGGTAGGCCCTGTGTTTTTGTGTCAGTCACATGATGGTTGTTCTTTTCTCCCTGAATATAGTGTGAAACAAAAGCTAGACAAAGAGAGATGGTGTGTGTGTGTGTGTGTGTGTGTGTGTGTGAAAGAGTACAAATCTGTTCAAGGGGGCAGTACGTGTGTGAGGGCCAACCTGTGCTTGTGGTTATGTGTATTGATTCGGTTTCATTTGACTTGGGCACCTAAGTTGATTACCTAACATCTTCTTACACTCCCTGTCTGTGTGTGTGTGTGAGAGAGAGAAAGAGAGAGAGAGAGAGAGAGAGAGAGAGAGAAGGAGAGTGTGTAAAATAAAAAGGGAGAGACACAGAAAGAGAGAAGCTGTGTGTGTGTGTGTGTGTGTGTGTGTGTGTGTAAAAGAGAGAGAATGACACAGAGAATGTCAGACAGGCTGTGTGTGTGTGTGTGTCCTCTGTTTTGACTTCTTTTAGCCACAGTCATCTCTGACGTAGTGGCATCTTGTACGGTCTAGTGGAGGTTATCTCCGATCTCTAATCTCTCCAAATCACGGCAGATTCCCGTAAAAGCAAGTCAGTCACTGCAGCAGTGATTTAAACAGTAGTTTCACACGTGAGCTTCATTCTGTCCTCTGTCCTCACTGTCAACTAGTGTCAGCCAGACTCCGACTGTTTCATGTGCTCCAATACACAACACACACAACAGTCTCCTATCTCCTCAGAAGCTGAGGTTAGGATTAGGGTTAGTGTTTTTCTCCATTACTGTTTACTGGCAGTGAGCAAGCACACTAGTCAGTTGTTAGGTGACCACATGCATTGCCACCCATCCAGACCCCTAGTTGATTGAATATCATTAGTGGTAGTATTGCCCCAGCCTAATTGCGCTGCGTATGGAACGCCATAGACCCATATGTGATTGGATTGTTTACCCTGTCCTATTCTCTACTCCGAGCGGCGAGCCTCCTCATTGGTCTAATTTAGTCCCAGAGACTCTTTAGACTCTTTGAATGTCAAATACTCTCAGCTTTCTTTGCCTTGTAGTCCTGCCCTTCTACTCTTGCAGATCTCTGAAACCAGAACATGGTTCTATCCACGTTCCTACTCCCTCAGGGAGATCAGGTTCCGGTTCTCGTCGGTTCTAACTGTTGTCCTCCCCTGCCGTGTGCTGGCCCCTGCCCTGGTGTTTGTGTAACCCCCTTGCGAGCGCTCAGGTCACTGGGCCGGGCTGGGCCGCGTTGGACACTGGTCCCAGTCATCCATCCCAGCGCCATTATTAGTCACACTCTGCATTTGGCCAGGACCCGTGCAGCTGGAACAGCTCCATCAGAGCTACTGGGATGAGGGGGCAGTCTGCCTGCAGACAGACAGACGGATGGATGGATGGATGGATGGATGGATGGATGGACTGACAGACGGACGGGCGGAAAGAAAAGTGAAGAGGCTAGGCAAAGCGAGGGGGGGGAAAGGGTGTATGAAAGAGAGAGAGAGCTAGAGAGAGAGAAACAGAGGGAGAGGGTGTCTGTGTGTGAAAAAGAGAGAGAGAGAGTGAGTGTGTGTGTGTGTTTAGAGCATGTGAAATGAGAGGAAAGGTAAAGCAGTAATGGCATGCCTGACTCTGTAATCAGTGCGGCCATCCTGCTGACCTCCAGCTCTCATGGCCATGCCTGGGTCACCACACACACACACACACACACACACTCCTTCAATCATTCTCACTCTTTCTCTTTCTGTCTTTCTTTCACTGCCTCACAGAATTCTCACGGACGGACACACACACACACACACACACACACACACAACCACATTCTCATTCTCTCTCCTTCTCTAATTTCTGAAATGTTCAAAAAAGCACTTCTCCTTGAATTATATGTTGTATGTGAAATTCTTATTCTCACTCATTCTCTATCTGTCTCTTTTACCACCTCATTCTCATGGACACACACACACACACACACACACACACACACACACACTCTGTGTGTGAATGGGTAGGCGGCGTGTGGAGACGCAGCGGCCTCTGGCTCTCCTGGCCGTGCGCATCACTGTGGGATAGCTAGAAACGTAATTTCGATTCCTATGTATGTCCAGTATATGTAGAGAAATTGACAATAAAGTGACTTAACTTAACACACACACACACACACACAAACACAGAACCACATTTCTTCTCTCATTCTCTCTCTCTCTCTTCCATTGACTCACCCACAAACAAACACACACACACACACACACTCACACACACACACAAAACGACTAACCCACCCACCCACATGCACTGGTTGTATAATTACAGCAGGTATGGATTGACCTCTCTGCCCAGAGTGTTATAGATTGAATCCTGCCTATTTATAACAGACGGGCTCACACAGACTCACACATGCACACACATACACATGCGCATGTACACTCTCACGCATACACACACACACACACACACACACAGAGATATGCCTGTCTGTAGAGATATTCTTCCACCTATAGTATCCTGTTCATGTCCATACACAAGGTTCAGTTATAGTATATTGTTGACTATACAAAGAAACAGATCTTCAGAGTGGACATGCTTAACATTAATGCTTTTAGCATTTCAACAACATTTTTGCTATTTGGCATTTTTTTCACATGTGTGTGTGTGTGTGTGTAGAGAAGAAAGGCTCACGCCAGAATGGG
>JAGFZM010001638.1:15542-33042 GCA_017657215.1 Limnothrissa miodon
CACTCACCAATTCCATTCATCTCCTGTTCCTGGTTCCTTACACAGTAGCAAATGTTGCTGATGCGTTCAATCCATCAGTCTTCCACCTAAACAGATTCTACAATCCCTTGCTCCTTCACTCATTCACTCACTCCTTCACTCACTCACTCACTCACTCTTTCCTTCACTCACTCAGTCACTTCCCTCTGAACTGTCTGTGTTGTGTTATTCAGATACTTATGCACTCATCATTCCTCTTCTTATCTTCCTTTCCCTCTTTCTCTCTGAACTCTTTCTTTCTTTCTTTCCCTCGCTCTCGCTTTCAGAGCTGCTGGAACTGTGGACGCAAGGCCAGCGAAACGTGCAGCGGCTGCAACACGGCGCGTTACTGCGGCTCCTTCTGCCAGCACAAAGACTGGGAGAAGCACCACCACGTGTGCGGCCAGGGCCTGCAGGGTCTGCCTGGTGGCGGCGGAGTGCCCGTGGGCACGCCTTCCTCCACCACCTCCACGTCCTCTTCCTCGTCCTCCTCCTCGGGCGGTGCGCCCCCCACACACTCGGAGGGCAACAACCCTGGAGGACCCCTGTCGCTGGGCGGGCAGCCAGGCGGCGGAAGTCCCAAAGACGCCGGCTCCAGCTCCAGCAGCGCCTCCCGCTCCACCACCCCGGCCACCCCCGCCCTGCTGGACTCATCCTCCCGCTGACCAGCTTTCACGCAGTAAAGCACCACCACCATCACCTACACCACCACCAGTCACAACCCCTTCAGCTGCGCGCCTGCCTCCATTGCTGCTAAACAGCGTCCTTGATCCAAAACTTAGCCAACAGGAGATTCTCTCCTTGCGATGGCAAAACTCCCCCATCCCTTTGATGAAAATATCTCTCTCAAAAAACAAAGATTTTTTTTTGTCTTTGTTTTGTTTTGTTGTTGGACTGCACCTCAAAGTGCTGCCAAGACGGTGAACTGTGTCCGTGATTTCTTAGCTACCTAACGAAGGTAATCTTTTTGTGGATTCTTTAAAACTATGGTAGGAAACAGAAAAAATCGAAAACAACACAAGAGTAAACTCTCTGTCATGAATTAAGGCAAGACACATACCTACACACACCATGAAGAACTCATACCCCAAATTCACTAAACAAAAGCGACGTGGCTCCCTTTACGCCAGTGCTCCTCAATGGGGCCCAAGTTAACACGATACATGCTGTCAGGAGGGAGAGCGTTCACTAATGCCTATAAATGGAATGCGTTTCCCCATTACAAATTGGGTTGGACCCTTTTACAAATACTGTCAGCCTAGTTGGCACCAAGCAGTGCTGAAAGCTCCGCAGTCGACCTGGCTTCTGCAGTCCTCTCGTGGCCCTGCCCAGGAAAGGGTATGGGTGTAGGGGCTGGGTGTGAGGTATGGGGTTCGGGTGTGGGCAAAAGGGGGTGAAGGAGAAGGGGATTAACCTCCAAGACCACCATGCTCCTGCGCCTTCTCCCCAGTGACCTGACGCAGAACAGAGAACGGACTGGAACTAGCACTAGTAACACCCTTCTTCCCGTGAGACGCAATGTTCATGATGTTCTAGGCATGAGAAAACAGGCATAAGCAGGCGCATTCTGCTCAGTGTCTTGCCTCAGTTTGGGGAAACTGACAGCTACCGACAGTGAACACCCTCCCTGCTCCCCACCTCCAAGAACTTCTCATGAATGGCTGAAATGTTCACCTTTTAGTAGACACGTTCTTTGGCTTTAATTTAGAAAGAAAGAACAGTCCAAAAAGCATTATAAATAATAATAATAATGATGCTGATATTGATTATAATAATAATATTAATAATAATAACAAAACTTTTTAAGAACCTGTTAACTACCTTGCTAGCGAGCCAAGAAAACCTACACCGGACTCACCTCTCTTTCCTGATGTGAACCCAAATGAATTTTTGAGGAGAAAAAAAAAAAAACACAGAATCCAAACCTTTTTATGACACTGCCAAAGTTACTGAGCGACAAGGAGAAGCACTCATCTTGTAACCAAACACAAAACAACTACTTCAACTCTTCAGCAACGCCAGACGTGTAAGAGCAAGCAGGCTGTGAGTGTGGGAGGGCCACAGTGAACACCTACGCTCCCCACGTATGAATACAAATGTACACACACACACACACAAACATACACTGACTCACTCCAAAAACAGGATATGTTGAAAAAAAAAACCCAAATGACTCTTCAGACTTAATGCACTGCAGCTGCCCACTAAAGGGTCGGCAGACCCGACTGAAACAAATAATGTGAATTCACGTCGCTGGCAGGAAAAGAACACCAGAGTGGGTGGATGGCACACAAGACACGAAACACAGGCACACGTTCCAGTACATACCTAACGACATTTTCAGACAAGGAGGGAAAAAAAACAACGACTCGGAGGGATCGTTCTAAGGCGAAGAAAAACAGACAGTGAAATTAGAGATGGAAAAGACTTATATTTGCCCTGGATGAGAAAAAACAAATGCCATTGGAATTGCCCCAGACATCACTCCCACCCTGAAAAAAGACTGAAAAATGAACTATGAGTCCATATGTCTGTGTGAGCATTGTACACTACGAGTAAGCCTTCTGTTATTCACGATAAGTTTCTTTTTTTAAAGCGCTGTGAAGACTGAGACATTAACATTGGAGTTTCAGCTATTTTTTCCCCACTCTCACACGTTTTTTCCAAAGCATGACAAGAATCAGACTTTAAAGAGCCTCTTAAGTGGTGTAGACTTGGTTCTTTTCTCTCTAGCTCTCTCTCCCTCTCTCTCTCTACCTCCCCTTGCCAATGCCCTTGTGTGTTCCATGCCCGTTTCTGTCAAACCTGCTTTGGCAGAAACAGCGAGTACATATTTGTGAAAGGATCAAATCCCTGCTTGTAGATATATTTTTCTGTTTCCTCTGTGTCTCTGTCTAACTTTGCCATCCTAGTGTGTGAGTTGGAAAGAGGGGGAAGATTGGTTTGTTTGTTTGTTTTTTCTTTTCTTTCTTTCTTTTCTCCCTTCAGGTTCACAAACAAACACTCACAAAGAAACAAGGGAGGGGGTTTCATGGATACACTGAAGGAGAAGAAGTCCGTGTTGTACCTATTCTTTAATTTGTTGTATCTATATCAATGAGAAAGGAAATCCTCCTGTAGAATATTTTATATTGCTCGCATTGTTAGACAGTGAGAGAGAGCAAGAGGTGCAATATGGAAAAGAGAATTCAGCTACTGAAGGGAACCTCAAAAACTGCCCTTAGGGTCACTTATAACAAAAAAATATACATATAAATATATTTAAAATGACAACAGTAACATAATGTGAATGTACATAGTATTTAAAAAAAAGAAGAGGTCCAAAAATGTGTTTGCCAAATAACAGAAACCTTTAAAGTATAATGACTAGAATTGAATTTCTCTCCATTTCATCTGTTTTTGTCTGTTATGCTTGTTTTGTTTGGAATTCAAATCAATTGTAATTACAAAATGGCCATCGCATTTCTGGATATAAGCATATGTGCTGAGCATATTTTCTATGGGTTGCCATGGCAGTGGGGAAGATATAATCAAACAGGAAGTATG
Source organism: Limnothrissa miodon (assembly GCA_017657215.1). NCBI lineage: Eukaryota > Metazoa > Chordata > Actinopteri > Clupeiformes > Clupeidae > Limnothrissa > Limnothrissa miodon. The sequence goes on from JAGFZM010001638.1 coordinate 19,107, forward strand.
TAATGAGACATCTGTGTCACATGTCATTCAACTCTCCGTTATTTCCACCAAAGGAGATAATGTCTCAATGTAACAGCAAGAAGGGCTAGCGTGCGTTCTGATTAAAAAACAAGACACCACTGTCAGGTTCTGACTTCAACCAGACTCTTTGCCTTGGCGTATAGGGAAGTTGGGAAACATTGCCATCCATTGGGCAAAAATGCAACTACAATGGTCTGTACCTGGTCACTCTGAGACCAGCCCATCATGAGGGAACCAGGTGCAAGAGAGCAATGCTAATTTCTTCAGGCATCCTCTCATCTGAGACATCCTAAATCAGAGGCAGTGTGTGGAGACATCAGTCGATGTTTTGTGTGCATTCAAACAGGAACCAGAGAGTGCGTTTTATATACAGTGCATGTGACTGGAAAAGTATGTGTAGCACATCCAAGACAACGTAGTTCACATTGGCAGTTTGTTCCACAAATTATTGTCCAATCATTTTAAAAAAGATATCTAGAATTACGAAATTTACATCTTTACTGGTGCTTTTGTGAAGACCCGCTTTCACACCGATTAGAGTATAGCCTACACTTACCCTACACACTCCAGCTCTGTGTATTCTCATGCTGTACCTCTGAAAATGGACCAAACTTGAAGGATCTTTGGTGTTTTATAGTTTTGTGCTGTTGCAAAGCACTATGGAGGAAGATTCGCCAAGATGTTTGTTTGCATCGTCAGCTTTTTTTTTTTTTTTTACTTTATTATTTAATTTATCATAGCATATCTATTTTCTTATTTCATTATCAAAGTAATATATTGATTCTTTCAGATGTGATATGCTGAAGATGATTCTGTTCCTGCATAAGCTTGCTTGCATCAGTCCCAAAACATATTTAATCAGTCAGTCTATTGCCTGTAGCACCTAAAGCTTCTCTCTCTCGTCCCTACACGGCCCTACGTCCTTCCTGCACTAAAACGTCCCGTGACTCCCCCCAAATCTGACTGCTCTCTGGGGTGCCGGCTGCAAATGTCCAACAACAGAGACAGAAGCAAGCAAGTCTGGAAAGTGTACAGCGCAAAAATGGTGCCACTGGCAGACATGCAAAACCATCCGTCCAGACATACAGTAGAGTGAAATCGAGAAACACGTTCCTGTTTGATGTCATTAACTCTGCACGTCTCCAGATGAGTGTGTGTTTATGTGTGTGTGTGTGTGTGTGTGTGTGTGTGTGAATGGTTGTGTATGTGTACGGTCAGCACTACGTTTTTAACTCAACTGCTTTCTTATGGGGTATTCTTGCATGTGCTCTCAGTGTACTTCCAACCCCACTACAGCTAGCACTGTGTGTGTTTCATAAATGCTTTAATCCATCAGTGGAGGTATATAAAGTGACTGACTTAACCAAACGCCATTACTTCAAAATGCCATCTTTTTGGTTTTAAGATCTTTCTTTAAACCAGTTGAGTACGCGACACAGCTTGTTGCATGCACTGTGTGACCCAAATGAATTCAAAAGCACAGACCAAAGTACTTCTGCGAGGCTTCTGACCTAAGCGGAAAGAGCAGACCTTTACACAAAACTACATAAGAGACATTATGGCCATTTACCAAAGTGTCTGCAATAGTTCAAACAAGCAAGAGACACACCCAAACAGCACAGTAACACTATCAATACATTATCCAAGGTCGAGACTAATCCAAACAGCTCAGATGTTTGTTGGAATATTGGTGTAATCTAGCGCCTCAAGTCTGTCTGAAGTAAGAAAGTGTGTGACTGTGTGTTGAGAAAGCATATACTGCTAGGAGAGTGCTCCTTTCTTGAAATTACCTAACTTTACTTGAACCTCAAGAGCTTTAAGAAAAAACCCTTCACACTGAGAACAGAGGATGTCCTTTACACATCAAGATGTGTTTTTGCTTGTCTGCCCGTGGTAGCATTTTGATCAAACGTGTGGTACAATACTCAGTTCTGTCTTCACCATGTACTTTTTCCTCTGACCAAAATGAAACCAAATAGGCCTCATAAGGACTTCCTTTCCTGCGTCTTGGGCATTTTCAGTCTGGTTGTCTCCGATTGTTAGGTTGGGACACTGTCCATGTAAGTAGTTTGTAAATACAATATGAGTTGAAAAGATGTCCTGGGCACTTCTTATTTAACGGAGGGAGAGAGATAGAGAAAAACAGGATGGGATATTTGCATCTAACCATACAACAATGAAGGTCAGTCGCTTTCGGAACCAACCCTGCTCAGTTATGAAATCCGCATCATTACAGAAATTATATCAAGATGGATAACCTAAGGACAAAATTCATGAGAAATGGCTTGGATTATTCTATGAATGGAATTACATTGTCCATTTTTTCGTGTGTGATTGTACTGTTAAACACAAAGCTAAAACAGCTCCCTTTCGCTAGCAAGGTGGACACAACACTTGGGTCTCCCATAAACCATGATGGGGAGGGACATCTAAAAGTATAGATACTTCAAACAAAAGGCTTGGTTTGGTATTTGTAGCATTATATACTGTATTGTGCAATACAAAATTACAGAAAAAGGAAATGTTTCTGTAGGGGAAAGGGTGGGCGTGTTAAACGATTTATTTTTATTTTTTGTTTTGATTTATTCTAAAGTTGCTTATTTTCCATGTCAAGGGTCCTGTTATCATTCTCTAGATAAGTGAACTGTGCCAGGATAATTTTTACGTTTATTTATTTCTTGCATGCTCTACTCCCCCCTCTTTTAACCTTCTCTAACTGTGCGCTATGTTGGATATGTGAAGTTGTAATCATTCTAATTCAGGTTATTGTCTGTGTTGAGCTATGTATCTGTGTAATTAAAAAGAAAACGAAATATGACCCATGTTTCCTTTACGTTCCTTTTCCAACTGAGCTTGAAGAGAGTTGGATGCTTTTCACATTGAGAAGGCGACACTAAAATCACACCTTGAGCAGGCCTGCAGAGCTGATGTGCGCTTATTAAGTCGATTGATGGACAAATCGAGGAAACACAATTAGGCTCTTTACATTGGCATTAATAGACCTACACAACCCAATTAGTAGGCCAGGTTATGTTGTCGTAAATGACGTTAAAAGAGGGTAAAATACGCCCCTACCTCACAGGTGACCACTGATAAGACGTAATAAGTTGTCATTCATACCTTGCGTAATGGACAACAGATTTTTCACCCGTATGTCTTCTTTGTGGTCCTGGGTGTAATTCCTTACTGGTTCAGTTATTGAGAAATACGCAAACATCTTGGAAAAAGTAACGTGTTTTCCAACGTATTTAAAGGGTATGGTTTTGAGGTTGAGTATTCTCTAATATGGCTGATACACGTGGGCGTCTGGAGACCGAGATCTTTGCCAATCAGTGGACCTCGAATCCTGTAAGTGACGAAGGGGTCGCACAATCTAATAATATGGGCTATAAACGTTTCTGCGTGAGTTGTTGTTTAACCAATGTATGCAGACATCAGTGCACAAGAATGATTTGTGAATGGGTTGGATATTTACGTTCATTCAAATGAATCCCCCGTCTCCGCAATGATTGCATACAAATACATGAGGGGGAAAACACCTTGTATGGATGTCTAAAGATTCTCATTCATCCAGGTCGTGGTAGTCCTTGTTTGGATTATTAAAAAAATCACCGAAGCATCAACAAAGAAACGTGTAGATGTGATAACTAGGCCCTCATTTGCCTTTGAATTGGTGTCAATTAGGAGCTTGAGGCAATCAAGGCAAGAGTGTTGGAGTTGGAGGAGGAGGCTGAAAAACTTAGAGAAGTCCAGTCTTTGGCAGAACGGCAGCTAATGCACAATCCTCTAGCAGGTAAGTTCTTTGCAGGCATTTGCCCACTCATTGTAATCTATCCCAGTTCTGCCAGTTTATTGGAGAATAACTTCTTCATCCTCTCTGCTTTTTACAACAAGACCAGGGGTTTCCACATGGCCCTACAATTTCATGTTTCTGTATTGTGGGATGAGCTTTATCTGTGTAACGGTAATAGTTCAATAGGTCAATAACATGATCTAAATTAGGCTATAAATTGTGGACACTGAATCAAGCCAGCAAACTTGTGTACATTTTTTATATATATATATATATATCTCCCGAACCCTGTTTCGGGAAAAGGATGCAGGCTACATGTCAGTAGGTTAATTGTGATCATGTAAAATGTCTTCAAAGTATTCAAATAGTCGCAGAAATCCTGAGAACCTGTTTTTTTGATGTATTGCTTCAATTGTCCATTGTTGGACATGTGAATCTTCCACAGCGCTATTTTACCACATGAGCCATGAGGAGAGAATTGATGCTGACAACCGATCAGTCTACGTTGGAAATGTAGGCTTGCTTTTTCATGTAATTTTTCACTCACTCTATTGTTTTTGGACTCTCTTTACAACGGCATTTATCTCTCTCTACCATTTCTGCGGTCAACAGGTGGACTATGGAGCAACTGCGGCCGAGTTGAAGGTGTATTTCAGCGGTTGTGGGTCAGTCAATAGGGTGACCATTCTGTGTGACAGAATCACTGGCCATCCCAAAGGGTGAGCTGATGCGCTTTTATCAGCACTATTAATGAGCTCGATTTAAGGTTGTGTTGGCAAATATGATTGGACAAATTTTGTAAGCGAGACCAGTTTCTGAACTTTTCTTATCCCTGTCTTTTGCAGCTTTGCATTTATTGAATTCTCAGAACGGGATTCTGTTGGAACTGCAATGACCTTGGACAATACTTTATTTAGGGGAAGAGTCATAAAGGTACGCAGAGAGGGCCTTGGTATTTGAAAGAATTCCATTTATCGGACCATTTTAGATTTTTAGAGTAGAGGACATTTATCCATTCGATATGCATTGAGTAGAGATCATTGGCATTTCATTGAAATGTAAAATCCGGGCTCTATAGTCTAAATGTTTTGAGGAGAAATGGTAGATATTTATGTATTCGGTGCGTTGAGACTGCTTTATAAACAGCATTTAAGAGAGTGCAGATCATTTTAATGATGACCCTGCAAATCTCTGAAAAGAACCCTGTGACCATGTAGTTTTCCCAAAGCTTGTTGAAGCAACAACTTCACATACTGTGAATGTATTTTCACTGCTGGTGGTGAGACATGGCACTTTGAAAATATGAGATCTGAATTTATCCCTCAGGTTTTGCCCAAAAGGACCAACATACCAGGCATCACCAACAGAGGGGGGTATCGTGGTCGGCCATGGGCCCGTGGCAACAGGTTCAACAATGGGTTTCAGGGTCGCTTTAGGTAAGTATGTTAAAGGCTTGCTTTGGAAAACAATGTCCTGACTGAAGTGTTGGGAATATAAGTGCTGAATTGATTGGACATTTCCCTATGCGATTTCTTTGTCACAAGTTGAATTTAAAAAGTCCTAAAAAAAATCCAACTGTTCATGTCGGAAAACTTTGCAATGCTGAAAAGGGGCCCAACTTGTGTTCATGGACACAAGCAATTTCAAACGTTACTACGCATCATAACTGTAAAGCCATAACGTATGTAGTTCTAAATCTGAATATATTAATAAAACAAAACACTTGACAATTACTTCATGTTTCATAAGATTGTCTCCATCAGAGGTTTTAAGAAGGTATTGCAGTATTTGTTTTGAATCCTTTACCATGTTTGTTTGTTTTTGTAGGGGAAATGGAAGAATCCAGCCTTGGTCTGATCATTATTAATGTGTTTGGCATTTGATTATTGTTTATTTTAATTTTTTATTTAATCTTATTTATTACCATGGAAATTGTTAAATTTGACCATGTAATATCATAATTTCAAAAATCTTGGCTTTTTACTTTAATATGAGCTTTTATGTGTTTATTTCCTAAACAAATGTCACTTGAATTTTGCAATGTTTGTTTCTGTACATTTTCTTACTGCTGGAAAATAAATGGTGGTTTATTTGATGTGGTTTACCATTTAAACATTAATAAATCCAAGCAAAGCATCAGAAAAGGCATTTCGTTCTGATACAATATTTTAATTGACACAATAAAACTTAGAGTATGTACAAAAATGTTTCGAAGGTGGTGTTAGGAAGCTGGCACCATCATTGCAGAAACCATGCTGTCAAAAGCCCTAGAAGGGGGCAAAATGGAGTGAGTGTGATGGAGAATGTATCTCTGGAATTTTACCTTATAATCAAGTTGCTGCTTATCTATTGAATGACCAAGGCCAAGTACTCACTTTGACTGGATTTGATCGCCAGGGTTGTAAAAGGGATTGCACATCACATCGGTGAAGGAGTTGTGTAATTTTCTGAACATCTGCCAAAGAGATTCAATGTGTTAACAATTGAAGAATTTCCACCAAAAAAACAAACTGAAGATACAATTGTGTGTCAGTTTACTTACACTTCGAATTTCGTTGTCCCTTAAAGATGTGTTTGAAGAGTCAACCACAATGACAAACTTTACTTTAGAATTTGTCACATAGCCATATCTGGTTTGTGCTAAGGAAAGGATGGTGGTGACGCACATGGCAACACATTTTTTTTTTACTTGAATACATAGTTCAGAGAACTAACCTTGTGCTATGTTGGTGGTAGCCAAGCCCACTTTAACATGGGAGGTGAATTGCATTGCACTTGGTTAAAGGATACACCTTGTAGTCCTCCGTGGGATACAACAATCCAAGGTAAAGTTCTCTCTGATCTGCCATGGCTTTACCTACGGCTGATATTTTCTCCTCTACTACATCCAAAGATGTGTGTACTGTGTAATGGAACTTCAGCTCGTTCTGGGTAGGAACGCTGCGAATGTACAAAGGGTAGTTCTGCCAAAAAGAAAAAAGTTTGAATTTAATGGGTAGTTGATGTTTACATCAAACAATTAACGTTAGGGACGTTGTCAGCAAAGACGCAGTAGATGTTGGTGTCGCGTCATCAACCTTGATTTAATACTCACTATTGCGAAAAGGTACAGTTCTTAGGGAAAAAATAACAATCTCAATAGGGTACAATACAAACAAAACGGTACCTTAAAATGACAATATTAGCATAGCCTACGTCGATTAAACAATACCTAGCGTTCCTTCAACATGCTGTAATCAACTGATGAAGGTCCCATATCATAGCTCTCTGACACTCATACAGATCATCTGCCCAAGAATAAGAAACCAGTTACATTTGCTGTCAAAGCGAACCAAATAGCATAACTGCAGCCGCTTCTTGTTTACAAAGGCTAACAACCAGCTAGTTAGCATTTGCATCTCTATAGATGTAACGTTGATAACGCAAGCATAAAATGAAATGTAATCTAAAAAAGCAGAACGGTGAATTTTGCAGTGGGTCTCGCTCAAGAAAGAAGGTTCTAGGAATGCTATCAAACGTCTACTAAACACATTTTATTACCTCTTTTGCGATGACAGCAATGCAGACCGCCATGACGGAACCCAGCTCAGTCGTTGTCACGTGATTCACGTAGGAAGTAAAATTGTATCATGTGACCTTACCCCTAACTTTCCTTACTTTCTGTAGGCTTGAAAACTCTGGTCTCGTCTTGAAAGAATCCATTGTGTGTGGCGTATGCTGTCGTGTCAAAAAGAATATATACCGCATTTGGAGTATAGATGCCGTAAACAGTAGGCTACAGCTTAATAGCAGCGATAATGAAAAGCAAATGGTCAAGACTGGTCCGCTTTATTGAAGTCGCATGACTGAGGGAGTCTACTATTGCAGCTACATACTTCCTCATAACCTATGCATGTGACATCTCTACCTATGAGTCAAAGTTGCAATGGATGCACTGGGAGTTTATTTATTTGCATTTTTCGGTTTAGCATGTTCTCGCCCGGCCTGGGATGATTTCAGTGCGTCTACTCCAAACATTATCATCATGCTCATGGATGATGTAAGGTTTTAATTTTTCATCTTTAACCAATTGACTGTAGAGAACCTGGGTGTGCAGAACGAATTTAAAGTGTAATACTGACAATATTCATGTTTTTTTAGGAATGAAAAGGTTAGGGCTATCTATTCTGGTCCTAGACTTATGATTCAATTAGGCTATGAAATCTTATTAAATGAGGTGGTCTGATGTGTTATAGATGGGGTGGGGAGATCTAGGGGTATTTGGACAGCCCTCTAAAGAAACCCCCAACCTGGATAAGATGGCTGCTGAAGGGATGCTATTCCCTGACTTCTACACTGCCAACCCCCTCTGCTCACCATGTAAGTACTCTAACAGCCTCTGTTTAGGCAGGGTCAGTATTGTCCTCTTCATGGATATTTTTGGTTTGGAAAGACCCATCTCTTCAGTTTGTTGTCTTTTATTAATAGCCTCCCATGTTACTGCATGTCACCTATTCAGGGACGGTTACTGTATTTTTACTGGCCTGGTGTGGTTGCAGGTTTTAAATGAAGTACAGGAGCCGACTAGCTATAGTGACATGCTATTTCTTTTGTGAAGAAGGATAAATTCATTCATGATAGCTTAAAATACCAAGATCTCCTTACCCTGGAACTTTTGATGCTGTGCAATAAATGACATACTTAGACAAGAATTTGGAAAATATGTTTAGTCTAATATTGTGTTTTTTTATTGTACAGGTATGTGTCTTTGGTGAAACATGTCTGGTTAAGAAACCATATATACATACACATACACTATTATGTAGGCACATACACATGTGTAAATATGAATAGCCACACACTCATGTGCTAAGCATCACAAGCCAAAATGTGCGCACTCAGGATCAAAAATGAAATAAGTACCTATAGAATTACCTAAAACCTATAGAAGTACCTAAAATAAGACCTATAGAATTTTGCCATGAAGCACTTAAAGCCTATAGCTCTGTGTCATTGTCGATTTGGATTTAAAGGCTTGTATGTTCTTTTTATCCAATTATCTGGCTTACCTGTTTTAACAATACTTAGAATTGAATTTTAAGCAAATAATTGTAATTACACATTTATGTTATCTTACATAGTAGTCACCCCGAACATCACTATTAGCTAATTGTTTTTCTTTGTTGTGATCATATTTTATTCTTGACTGACTATTCATATTTGATGCAAATTTTATATTTCTGAGAATCCAAAATATATTGGTAATATCTCTTTCTCGTTGTTTCCCCATCCCCTTTCAGGTTGCATAGAATCATAATAGGAGGATTTATGATTGGAGACTCCTGGTTTTGAAATCTGTCAGCAACTTTGCATGCATAAATCATACAAGGCTGTATGTGTGCAAGGGGTGATAGGAGGAGAATGACTCATTATGCAAATGTGGATAATACACAATTGGAATATGCTAATTGGGCCTAATTTAAGAATTTGAATAAACTTGCCATGCACAAAGAGATCTATCATTAGCCGACTTTCCTCTTGCCTAATTAATATTTAAGCAAATAAAGACTTGATGAGAGGTTAATCTCAGATGAGCTGTGCCGCAGAGACACGTGGAGGAGTGGCAGCACAATACCTGGTTCTTTGTGTTTACACCGCGCAGACGGTATTATGGAGCTCAGTTGCCGAACATAAATTACCATTTTCACTAATACCAGAGATGCTTGTAGGCTTGCTAATCACAACATCCAGGTTGAGTTTCTTTGTTTGACTTCACACAATGCCATTATTTCTTCCCAGTTAAATATTAATACCAATGAAATACTGCAAATTGTATGTTCAGACTGTTTTATGTTCAGTCAAAGGAAGAAACAGCACAGAGCCTACAAAAATGAAATGGCTTCATGAATTCAATATTGAATTTGAAGTGCCTGCGTTTGTCTGCTATGTTGCACAAGCTTCTTAAAAGGTGTAGTTGGCTAAACTACCATTAAACTACCATAAAACTACCACTATTACTCCATATCAGATGAAGCTTAACTACACTAAACCTACCCCAAGACAAAAATTGCAGATGTAGTTTATTACATGAGAAGCTACTATAATAAACAATAATTTTCCTATAATTCAACCTTCTACTAAGATTCTTTTAGTGACCTACATTACATGTACACTACATGTACATTACAAAAACGAATGAAAAGTTAGATTCAGAAAATAGCTTAGTTACAGCCATGACACTCATTAATAACCTGTGGCAGCCATTAAAGGTAGCAAGCTCACTCAGTAGCATTTCAGTTTTTTCCATATCTCTTCTGTGCTAAACATTTACGCTCCCTCAAATTCCTTTCTGTTTACAATTTAGATGTACTTAAAGTTATTAGCTTGTGTTTTATCTCATTGGGCCTAATGTGGGTTGTGGTGTGTGGGTCAGTGATTATGTGATTCCCCCCTCCCCCTCCCCCATAGCCAGAGCAGCACTGTTGACTGGAAGACTACCTGTCAGGAATGGATTCTATACCACAAACGCTCATGCTAGAAACGGTAAAACTGCCTCATCTAGCCTGTCATTCTACAGCCCACAATGTATTAGTTAGCTATTTCAGTATCCAGTTTCTAAATGTATTTTCAGTACCCAAAAATATTTTCAGTAGGCGGTCTGACAAAGTTGTTTCACACAGCGTATACACCTCAGGAAATAGTCGGAGGAATCTCAAAGGAGGAGATTCTCCTTCCAGAGATGCTGAAGAAAAAGGGCTATGTTAGCAAAATAGTTGGCAAATGGTAAGTCGTTGAGCTGAATGTTTGTACATTCACTGTTTTTTGTTTGCTGGATGTGTTTGTTGATGTACTATAACATTAGTAACTTCACCCTCTGCTTGTGATCTGCCTTCAGGCATCTTGGTCATAGGTCTGGTCATCTACCTCTGGACCGCGGATTTGATGAGTGGTTTGGCGCCCCTAACTGTCACTTCGGTCCGTACAATGACAGCGAGAGGCCCAACATCCCAGTCTACAACAACTCCAACATGATTGGAAGGTACAGGTGCATTACACATCCGTGTACCCAGAATACCTGCGCGGCAGCTCTGCTAAGCAAACCAAGAGGCACCCACCCGTTCCCTTTTCCGCCATTTGGCTCCTTCCTCCCAGTGATTCCCGCCTGTACCAGCTGTGCTTGTGTATCCCATTTTCCGCCTGTTTGTTTCCCTCCAAAACAGCCATATGTGTATCAGGGGTCATTGGTGCTGGCAGGCGGGCAATTTTTGTGCTTAGCTGTGGATTAAATCAGCGCGGCGTACCTGAGCCCGGACAGACGCACGCGCGTACACCCTGGAGACGGCAGGTTGGCGTCTGCAGCGTGTTTGGACACCTGGAACAGCCAGAGCAGAAAGGAGAGAGGGGGAGACAGAGAAGGAGAAGAGAGAAAAGAGAAAGAAAGAGAGAGAGCGAGAGAGATGGCTTTTCTTTGTCTTCTACCTCGACTGCACGCTTCGGCGCCATCTCATAACAGTTTCCTCTGCTCTTCTGAGACTTTGCTACAAAAAACTACTTTGTCTAAATTTGGCTTCCCTAAGGCATTGTCTGGAACAATGTTCCTTCTGCTTTTTTTCTTTTTCATAGTCTGTCAATTCAGTAGGAAGCGGGTTTCTTTTAGTCTGAAGCTTTGGGGGATGTGGGAATTGCGACTGAGGCTTTAAAGAATTTATCTTCTATTTTTCCACAGGTATTATGAAGAATTCCAGATTAACCGTAAAAGCGGTGAATCAAACCTTACGCAGATCTACCTGCAGGTAAGTGGCAGAGGTATCAGCCTGATAAGGCTGAATTTTTAGATGTAGGTCTCCCTCTGTCATTGATATGGGGAAGCCTGGGGAGGACTGTGATGAAGGTTCTTATCTGCCCCCCCCCCCCTTCTCTCTCTCCCTCTCTCCCTCTCTCCTATATATCTTTCTCTCCCTCTTTCTTCTTCTCTCTCCGTCCTCCAGGAAGGACTGGGCTTCATCTTCACGCAGACGTTAGCACGCCGCCCCTTCTTCCTGTACTGGGCTCCAGATGCTACCCATGCACCAGTCTACGCTTCTAAGGGCTTTCTTGGGAAAAGCCAGAGAGGACGGTGAGAGAAAAAAACACACATATATACACACACACACACATACTTTTGATTCCAATCAAAACGGCATCAATGATTGCAGAGTAGTGGAAGGTCATCCAATAAGCGGATCAGGCCGGGATCATCATCAGGTTCCCCAAGTCACGGGGGAGCTTGTTGCTTTATCATCTCGGGCTGGTGCAAGTCCCCTGGGACCGCGGGGCGGTTGGCATTTGTGCCAGTGCAGCCCCAGGCTTGTGATGAAGGGCCCCTGTTTAGCGGAGTGGTAGGGATGGGGGGGGATGGGGGGGAATCTGCCCTCGCTCCACCAAGGTAGGGGTGAGGGGGGTGAGCGTGGACAGGCGGGTGAAAGCAGGTGCATTTATTTGCATGAGTAGAGAGATGCTTAGTGGTTATTTATTTCTGCCAGCTTACCCATAATGGAGACAAATGTCCCTGAATTTCAGGCATGAAATTCCCCCTATCCCCTTCTGGTGAATGGGTCAACCCACAAAATATACATATATATACAAGCAAAGGCTGTTTTTGCCCTACGCGGTGAAATTTGAACAAAGAGCTGCGTTGTTAATTAACAACGTCTCTTCTGAGGTGCTTTGAATAAGGAGGAGACGGAGCTGCCAGTCTCCTCTCCCATCTCTTTTAATTCCTCTCATGGCCCAGGGCGCTCAGGCCCTGTTTAGCAGGTGTTCCCATGGAATGCCAAATGATGTTTGTGTTGACAGTGAAACGGATGTGTCCGTGTTTTCGGCATTCCTTGTCTCACTCCACCTGTGTCCTTCTCCTCTCTCCTCTTGTCTTTCTCTCATTCTTAAATGCTAATTCAAACCATACTAGTTTATCCTTTTACCATAATCCTATCATATTACACAGAGAGACAGAGAGAACAATGAACATGTTACTGAGTGTGTGTGTGAGGTGGTGATGTGCTGTTTGTGTCTTCCTGTCGTGCTCCGTAGCTATGGGGACGCTGTGATGGAGCTGGACTACAGCGTGGGACAGATCCTCAGCTGGCTACGCGTCCTCGGCATCCAGAACAACACATTTGTCTTCTTCTCCTCAGACAACGGGGCGGCTGTCATGTCTGGACCTATGCAAAGTATGGCTTTGGCAAACATCTTTCAACAGCTGGAATTGCCTCCCCACTCCCCAGTCATGCTGTCTGAACCAGTCCCTCACTCTCTCTGCTCTGTTTCCCCTGTAACAGTAGCTGTACTGAAGTATCTTTGAATAGTGACCGTTTCTGGCTATGTTGTCCTTCTCTCTTTCCCACCCATCTCTCTTGTCTATGATTCCTCCTTACTTTCCTTCTCGGCTTCTCTCTACCCCCCCCCCCCCTCTTTTTTCACAGTAAAAAGTAGTAGTTTCTATTTAAAACCTTTATTTTTTTTTTTCTGTGTCTACCTGTTGTGTGTATGTGTGTGTGTTTGTGTGTGTGATTTTTTTTTTTTTTTCAGGTGGTAGTAATGGTCCTTTTCTGTGCGGAAAGGAGACCACTTTCGAGGGTGGTATGAGGGAGCCTGCCATTGCCTGGTGGCCTGGACACATCCCCGCCGGCATGGTAAGGAAGTGGCACAGACGCTGCATTCCTTTCACCTCCTCTTCCTCCTCCTCTTCTTCCTCTTCCGCTCGCTCTGTGCCACTAAGAAGGAAGTGGTGTGGTATTCTCCGTTAGTGTCTCGAGTCGACGCCCGTCGGCTCAGAAGCGCCCACCCCCGGGTTCCCCGCCGTGTGAGCGCAAGCCGCTTGGCACGGGGACGAGAGATGAAGGGGGCTCGCGCGCTGCGTCGGAGAGCCGCCACTGATTACAGCCAGTTAATTCCAGTAATCCCCCCCACCCACACACACACACACACACACACACACACACACAGACACTGAGTCACGCAAACGCACAAACACACACACAACATTTAATTGCTTTATGGGCATGTATCAGTTCTAATTGCATCGTCAGACAGGAGCGTCTCCCCAGACACGGGTTGGCAGCTGAGATCCACCACCACCGCAGTGGTGCAACAAGAGGGATCAAA
>JAGFZM010001638.1:38042-40351 GCA_017657215.1 Limnothrissa miodon
TGCGATGCCCGGTGAGTTACTCGCAGCCAAGCTCTCCTGGCTGAGCTCATTCTGGGAGGCAAGTGTTCCCTCTCCCAGCCCACCTGTGCCCTCTTAAGAAAACATGTCTTGCCTTCCTTTCTTTTCTCTCTCTCTCTCTCTCTCTCTCCATCTCTCTCTCTCTTTCTCTTTCTTTCTCTCTCCCTCAATTCTCTCCGTTTCTCTGCCTCTTTTCGTGTAACCCCTCCCCTCCCCCAAAACACACACACCCCTACACCCCTGCACCCAAGACAGTGGTCTGTGTGTGCTCCAGGTGCCCTCCGAGTTTGTTTTATGCCCCATCGGTTGCTTAAATTGCTCTCTCCTGAAGGGGCTGTAGAATCAATAGGAGCCTCCTTTATCAGCTCATGTGAACTGGACTGGAACTCAACAAATAATGGCGTCTGATTGCCTGTGAGCTGCCTATCGATTGGCTCGAGTGGCACGGCGAGTCCGAGCGAACGTGCACCGGGCAGCTCGGAGAAGAAAGACAACGAGACTGAGAAAACGAGAGCAAAGGAGAACGAACGTTTGGAAAGCCGCTGTGGGATTTTTGGTTTTTCTTTACTGTAGCTTCGGTTTTGGAGAGCAAGTCAAAATTTTGTTTTTCATAGTTAGCAAGAATTTGCCAACAAACCTGTCAGCCTACGTGTTTCTGATGCTTCGTTTTAATACACAGTGATGCTTTGCACGTTTTTCTAATGCTGTTTTTAGTTACTACATTAGACGAACCCTAAATTACCCTCATCTGGGAGAGTGTGTGCATCGTGTGTGTTTTTTTGTTTTGTTGATCCTGTTTTGACTGGCAGTAAAGAAAAGCAAGGGTGTTTCCCATTAAGCGTAGGTGGAACGACTGGCTTAATGGCTCTGGTCACTGCGGAGCCGTTTGTGCGAGCGCCTGCTTGCTTCACTGAGGTGTGAAATGAGAAATTTCACAGGGGGATAAGTGTGTTGCATCCAGCACTCATCTCCGGTCAAGGTTTCAGCACGCCGCCATTATAATGTGCAAATATTTTATTGCGCCGAATTCCGTCTGTCTATCAAGTCTGGAGGAATTGCTTTTAGGACCCCCCCCCCCCCTCTTCAATTACTTCTCCCCTGTCATAAGTGAGGGAAAGTAGACCTGACTTTGAATGAAGCAGAGGGGATTGCATGCCGTGTGAAACCAGTCTCTAGAGTGTCAATGTCCTCCCTGCGAACTATGTCCTGTGCCCTCACAGACTTTACTAACACTACGAATGAATATGTTTAGTGAATGAGTGTTCACCTTGCTGCTTGGCTAATTGGGGCACCACCTATGATAAAACACCAAAGACGTGTTGGCACTCACACTTCTGTTTTTGTTTTTATTTGGTCATTGTAGTTTGTTCTTCTGCGTTTCATTGTTTGATTTCCTAACGCTATGTAATGTGAGGGCGAAGGATGCACACAATGCCGACTTAAGGCAAAGGGATCAGAAAGGGTGCAGATGAGTTCTTGTGCGCTTCAGATTTCGACACTGGGACACCCAGAAACCCTCCCAGACTTGGCATGAAGGCGCATTAATGTTGTTAGAGTTTGTAAGGGCGACTGAGACTGGGCCCTTGAGTAAACTTGGGTGGTGCCAAGTTGAATCTCTTTATATTTACTGAAAGCACTCTGGGATAATGAGAGTACTTCAGATACCATAACTCATTCGCTCACTCATTCACTCACTGAATAACTCCTTCAAAAACATATTTGGTCACTGCAAGTGTTTGGTTGGTTACGTTCCAAGCAGGTTTCCAGTGCTTCTGTGCGCACACACACACACACACACACACACTCACACACACACACACACAAACATACACACAACCTGCCTCCTATTCAAACCACACACACACACAAACATACACACAACCTGCCTTCTATTCAAACCACACACACACACACACACACACACACACACACACACTCACTTGAAGTACAGGCCTTTGGCCCAACAGTCATGATGGGGTGTCATTGTCCAGCCGGTCTAAAGATGGAGATGGTGTGTCTGGTATGTTTTGAAAGGCAGTGGGTGCTGGCGCTGCTTTGCTCCATTATTAATCAGCTTCTGCAGGCTGCCTCCTCCTGCCCTCTTCTGAATGCAGCCTGAGAGACTGTGTGTGTGTGTGTGTGTGTGTGTGAATCCGCTGGGTATTTGGGATACTTTATGCCTCCGTGATCAGAGAAGGGGGAGATACTTCAGAGAACTGTGTGTCAGGGTCCATGGAATATAAGCTCTCTCTTTCTGTGTGTGTGTGTGTGTGTGTGTGTGTGTGTGTGTG
>JAGFZM010001638.1:40361-58450 GCA_017657215.1 Limnothrissa miodon
TGGTCTCAGAGGAAAATCCAGAGTCTTCCAGATGAATGCTCTCTCTCACTTAATATTTGTTGTGTCTCTCCTCAAGGGCACCCTGTAGAGAGGAACAGGGTTCTGGGCTTTGACCCAAGACCTGAAGAACAAACACACACACACACACACAAATCATAAATAACTAGCGCACATTCAAAAACCCACATGAACAGACACACATTGATAAACATTCACACATGAACTCTCATTCTACCTCAAGGCAAAGTGACACTGCAGCACCATGCATGCACTTTTTGCATTTTTTGTACTTTAGCCCATACAGTACACACAAACACATGCGTACACACATACATACAGTACGTACGCACACACACAAAGTCATTGGCTAGGCACACACACACACACACTTTCTGTCACTTACTAAAAGTTGTGAGGGCATAGATGGTGTGTACTCAAAGTGGCGTTGACTTCCTGAAGCTTTTTTCCTTGTTTGTTTTCCTTTTTTTTCTACTTTGTCCACATCTGCTAAAGTAGGCCAATGACTTCATCCAGACTTGCTGCCAGGCTCGTCAAGTTGCTTGGCTGTCTATGTTGTAATGTTAAAGGTGCTCTAAGCGATGTGACACGTTTTTAGGACTAAAACATGTGTTGTTACATACAGCAAACATCTCCTTATAATCTGCTAGCTGCCTGTCCCCTGAACACACTGTAAAAAAACGCGGTCTCTGTAGACAGCCCTGGCTCCACAAACGGCAACAAAACACAGTGGGCAAACCTAGCATAACAAACGAAAACGAAACATAACAGTGTTCCAGCCAATAAACGACAAGGTTCATGAGTCTTTCGGGAGGCATGGGAGGGAGGGGGAGGACTGAGCTATAACTTATAACGCTTGAACCCTCTCTGGAGCTATTCTCCGCTTTGTTTGACAATACTTCGAACGTCAACAAGAAGTGACGTGAAACAGCATCGCTTAGAGCGCCTTTAAGTGGTGAAATTCTGCTGTTTTGGTAAATGCCCTCGAGCACCCTTGTGATGTCTTATGCACACGCATACACACAGGGAATAAACTTCTGTCCTGGCGAAGAGGTGGCTGGTGTCACGACCCACACCCAGGAAGAGCACACAATGCAGCCTATCATCTTCCACCTAGGGCGGGACCCTGGGGAGAAATATCCAATCAGGTAAGAGATATTTTATAGTTTGAAGTTGAAACGGGTGTAAGTGGGTTACAGGTCCAGTTCAGTGGTATGGATTACAGTTTGGTGTTATATCGGTGGAACTTGAAGGGTGACAAGCTCAACATACCCATCCTGAGTACAGGCAAACCAGGCAACAGTTTTTACTGTTTTTAGGTTAGCAGCTTTAGGAAAAAAAAAAAACAGCTTTGTATTCACTTCAAAGGTTAAATGGCTCATTACACAGTGACTGAAGGTTCTTTCGGCTCCCTCTACAGCTTACTGCAAGATGATAACTATATAAAAAGATGCAGGTTTGTTAGTGCTGGTGTTACGTGCAGGTTCGTTAGTGCTGGTGTTACGTTTACGATTTACATTGTAAATGTGTACTTTAAAACTTTCCAATCCCTTGTTTCATGAATACAGACTCTACTTGTACTACTGTAGATGTTCACTGTAGACTGTTGACATTTTAGTGGGTTAATTTATTATTGAAATGTTCCATTAATGACTGCAGTAAGCCATTGGGTGTTTACTCCTAACTCGACCAATGTTTGACCAAGGTAAAAAAAAAAAAAAAAACTTCAGGGGTGTATTTAGCTAACGTTGTAGTGCAAGGGATCTTAGAAAAACATACTCTAGACTATCGCTTTAAGAATACTCAAAAAGTTACCACAACCTCTTTAAAAATTTATATGTTAAGTTCTGAGGACCTCCAAATTAATAAAAAAAATCTGAAATAGCACAGACAGAGACTGGGGGATAGGGGACTGGGGATTGTGTGTGTGTGTGTGTGTGTGTGTGTGGAGGAGGGAGCAGCAGGATGTCGGAGAGGATGGAATCAATGTGATCAATGCTGATCCAGTTCTCCAGGAGAGAGGCTGCGAGGGTTGGGAGATCGATGAGGTCGGCAGCCGCACAGCTGATTAAACAGTGCGCTTTGTGATTGCAAACAGCGCCTTAAAAGATCGCTATCTTGCAGCGCGGCGTCGCATCGCCGGCCCATGACTCGCACTCCCACTCCGACTCCGCCGCAGGTCCAAATTGCCAGACAAATTGGCCTGATAGAAGTGAAGTGTCGACTGGAAGAGCCGGAACAAGAAAGTGGGCTGTTTAATGGACTCTCTGCGCATTAAAAGCAGGTCGGAGTGGGAGAGAGAGATGAAGAGGCATTGTCATGGCTGGCATGTCAGTAAAGACTGGCGTGTCAATAAATGCAATCATTTCTAACATTGATCTAATGACTGGGTCCAGGTGTCTGTCGGGCTGTCTCTATCGCTTCCCAACAGGAAAATTCACAGGCAAAGAGAGAGAGAGAGAGAAAGAGAGAGAGAGAGAGAGAGAGAAAGAGAAGGAAAAAGAAGAGAGAGAGAGAGAGTTCAGAAGAATAATCTCTTGCATACTTTCTCTACCTCTCAACAGAAACTCTCCCCTCTGTTCTTTGTTCTCTCTCTCTCTCTCTCTCTCTCTCCTTTCTTTTGAAAGAGAGACATACTCCAATTAAACATTAATGTTGTTTTTGATCTCTTCATCCCCTGTTTTCTTTTTATTGCTTGGTTGGATTCCAGTCCTTGAAATGGGGGGAGAAGGGAGGAGAGCGGCAAGAAATCAATACCTGTATTGAATGCAGTAGAGGCTCTTTGGCTGCGCTTCAGAGCCTGGGAGATGGAACGCTTCAGAGACTGGGAGATAGAACGTCACAGCTGGATGCTGCCGCTATACCACTCGTCTGGATGCACACTGTGACATATAGGGGTGTGTGTGTGTGTGTGTGTGTGTGTATGGGTTAGGGGACTGGGGAGGCTGGGAGGGGCTGGTGTGTTTCAGCAAAGATGAAATAGTCAGTCTCGCCATTCCTTTTCCTTCTGCCTGCTCACCCATTCCTGCACACACACACACACACACCTCACACTGCTGTGCTGCCAGGTGTCTGCTGTGCTGTCCCTGGCACTGGGCAGCTAGCCACTGGCGCTGTGCTCCTTGGCCACTCATTCATCTCTGTCTGCACCTTAAGAGCCACTTAAGATGATGTAGGATCTGTGGGTGCACGCACACAAACACACACACACGCAAACACACACATACTGTATATATACACACACACACACACACACACACACGCAAACACACATATACATTGGCCTCAGCTGCTCTGGACCACAGGACCAGAGTCTTCACATTGTTACACACACACACACACACACTCATATAACTTCAGTGGAGGTGTGTTGGGCATAACCTTATTGTTTGGAAGATGAAGATGTGCTGTTCTTGTTGACCTTTAAGATGAATGGATTGGAATTGTCTCTGTGTGTCCATGAACAGTTAGAGACTGGAATGGGTCATTCATTTATGGCAGGCCCACACCTGCAGACACACACAGGAACACACATATACCTCCCCACTGACACACACACACACACTCATGCTCATATGGGCACATATAAACAAACACACACGCACACACCGTCAAATGCATTTTTTTTTTGGAATCTGTTTGGATTGATGGAGACTCATACATACTTTATAGCCTCCTCCTTCCAAAAATATTGGCAGACACTATTACACACCTATCAAACTGGAAGTAAATTGGGCAAAAGCACTCACCTTTTGGAAGCCTTGGGCACTGAAGGATGCCACGAATGTAAAAACTAAAGATACTAGAGCGCTACGCATAGGGCACTCCAGAATCTTTGGTAAAAACCAACATCTTCTAATTCCATTTTTATTAACAGGACTTGGACTGTGCCTTGGCCGTGGGTGTATAGCCTGGAGGAGTTATGAACCAGTGGATGTGTGGTGGCTGCCTCAAGCTAAGCCAACCACATCTTTTTCTATCCATCCTGATTTACTTATTGATCTAGCGTCACATCAGATCCCATCAGATTTACTAATAAAGACGTAACGTGGCAATGATGGCTATTGTCATGCAGAAGGTGTTCAAGTTCATTGCGCATTAAATCTGGTGCAAGAGTGTGATTAGTGGAGTTCAGTGTGTAGGGTGGCCTTGAATGGTGCATAAAACATTATTTTTTCAGTGCTGGTGTGTGAGGAGAGGAGCACTCCAGTAAGTAACACACCCGCTAGCCTGACCTCCACCCACCCCCAGCCTCATCGTCTGCCAACGAGCATTTCAACTCTGAATCAATAAGCCTACCTTCCCACCCCACCCGCCACCGTGAATTCCTCCATCTCCAAACACAGATGATGGAGGAGGATAGGAGGAGGAGATGTAATGCTTCTTTTAAAGTCTTCTCCTTTTCAGAGTGTGTGTGTGTGTGTGTGTGTGTGTGCGTGCGTGCATACAGTATATGTGCATATATGTGTACACGCATTGGTCAGCATACCTTATCTTCTATCATTCTGTTCTATCGTCTGTGACTTTGACATTTGTCTTTGATTCCCTCTGAGCGAACACGACACACACACACACACACACACACACACACACCCCTGTGCTACTGCTGTGTTATTTGAAGGACACCGGCACCCATTACTCTTCAATGTGTATAACTACCGATACGTATCGCACATGTCTGATAAAAGGATTTTATACATTTGTACTCTGCAGTCAAAACCACATTGCTTCATGAAGAATTGAATTGTGTGTGCGTGTGTGTGTGTGCTTGTGTCTGCGTGCGTGAACGAAACAGACTATCAGGGGTAATGCATCTCTAATCAGTATGGTGACACACCTGAGCAATGCTGGTTTGCCCCTCTGGGTGTCATGCATTATAAATCAAAAGCATTCATTTGCATTCAGTTTTATTCTAATCCCCTCTCTCTCCCCCCTCTGTTTTCCAGTCGCATAAGTGGAGCTAGGGGTTGCAGGGATGATAATGACTGTGCTTTGCTGACAATGGCTTTTCCATTGTTTGTAAGTGGCCAGGCATATAAATAAACATGCTATACTGTTAATTATTGATTAACGACAAGGGGTTGAGGGCTTCCGAAGTGCAGAAAACATGTTCCCTACCTTCCCGCCCATCAGCCAAATCCCTTTGTTCACCGCTTGTACGTGGAACAAGGTGTTTTAAAACTGTCACTGGTTTAATTCAGCATTTGAGATGAAGGTGGCACCCACTAATCTGTTGAGGTAGTGGAGTAATAAGGGCAATACTCACTGTTTCATCAGACCCTCCACCTGCCACCACTGCAGAAACAAACCGCCTTGCTTTTGTTGTTTTCTGTTTTTGATCTTTTATTGTATGTTTTGGTTTTTGACCTCTCTCTCTTTGACCTCTCTCTCTCTCCCTCTCTCTCTCTGTTTCTCTTTCTCTCTCGCTATCTACCTATCTATCTATCTGTTCCATATTTAGACTGGAGAGATACTTGTTATTTGGCATCAGTGCAAGTACAGTATTGGCAATATGCCAGTGAATGAGAGGGGTTTGGGCTGGGAGAGGGGAAGGGGGCAGTAGAGGGGTGCCGTGGGGCAGTAGAGTGCTGCAGTGGGGCAGTAGAGGGGTGCAGGGGTGGGGGGGTTAGGGGTTGGGAGTGGCAGGGGAGCAGGTGCTGGACTGTAGAGGAAGTCCAGTGGCCCCTCGGGGAAGCAGGACTCATGGGAGCAGAGCAAGCTGGACAGGGCCTGAGGTTATTACACTAATTGACACTTCACCTCACGCTAGTGCACACACACACACTCATATGCGCGTGCACACACACACACACTCACTCACATATACAAAGTAATCCTACCCCTGGGACCAATCAGAACGCTGACTTAAGAGGCAGACTGGGCCAGAGGGAGTGTACAGACACAGGTGCTTCTTGTGACCACATTATGGGGGTAATTGCAGTGGCAATATTTGGCTAGGTGTGTGTGTGTGTGTGTTAAGGTGGTGTGTATGTCTTGCATACACATGGTGGGAGGTCATTGACCCTACAGGTTCTTTTGAGGGTGGCGTTCCTTTGAAAGGCAGAAGCCCTGGTGGTTTCCTAGACTGATTATAATGATGTGCAAGCCTGTTCCACAGTGTCCAATAAAAATAATTGAGTGGAGTGGGAGGGGAGACATGGACAATTCTATTGAGATTTATCCTGAGGGCATGTTGTGTGTGTGTGCTGTGTGTGTTTGTCGTTTTTACATTATGATAATTTGGTGTAATAAAGTAAATGTGCCAACATCTAATAATTCTAAATAAACTATTTACATCCACCTAGATTTAATCTATTTATATTTACCATGTTTGTTTACAAAAAACACTAATTTGTTTGAGATTGACCACATTGCTTAAAAAATCATGTTAACTCTATAAACGGCTGCTCCATAACCAAGATGCTGTGATCCCATTGATTTGCTCTGGTCTTCTCCTTTTGTTTTTTAGTGTCCTGAGCAAAGAGTATGAAGATGTTCTTAAACACATCAGTCCAATAGTAGAGAAGCACAAACAGAAACTGGTTCCGGGCATGCCTCAGCTCAACATGTGTGACCTGGCTGTCATGGTAAGGCAAGAACGGTTGGAGAAAGACCTATACAGACAATGTGTGTGCTTTGCCTTGCCTCAAGTTGCCTGTACTTTATGTCAACTTCTGTAGGGGTGTACAGTTATAAGCATGTAATAGGCAATGTTCATGTTCATTCATGTGTTTGCTATAAGGCATTTAAGATGTACTGCCTCAGTGCTTTCATCTTCAGTCATACCTGTGAATACCTTTAAATAAAAGTAGCAAAATTGGATATAAATTGAAATTTTATGTAGCTGAAGTTAGGAAAGGTCACAAGATTTTGAGACACTTTTTTGCTTAGGGTCTTATTTTATTCTCATACATTGCAGTTGCTGAAGAAAAAGATTCTGTCTCTTCTGTTTTCTGTGTAGCAATAGCGCCCCCAAGTGTACATGAAGTAACAGTGTCTTTTTTTTTCCTCTGCAGAACTGGTCCCCTCCTGGGTGTGAGAAACTGGGGAAGTGCTTGACGCCCCCAAAATCCCAGCCTTGGAAGTGTGACTGGCCACACTGACCCAGCATCTGTCACCACATGTCTTTGACTATGCCCCACATCTTGATCGGATCTTTTGTTTCTCAGCCAGCCAGACAACAGAAGACACTTTTAAAGGCGCACATATTTTTGATCAATGATTTTTTTTAATTGTATGTTTGCGTGATCATCAAACTTGAACTGAGGCGTACAGCCTGCCTAAGGGAAATTTGGGTGCACTGTCTAATTAGTTTTATTTGGCACTTGAACGTCTTCAACATTGCAGTAAATGTCCCTTTTATTATACTTTTTAAGGTCCTAGGTTACAGAATTAAAAGAACATAATATGCCACACAATAACAGATAAAGGTGTTCAGCTAACATAAATAAAATTCATGCAACATAAACTAAGTATTATGTTGTTTTTCCATCATGCACAATTACAATAAAGGCTAATCTGGTTTTAAAAATGAGACTGCCTGATTTAAATGTTTTTTTCTCACCTGCAGAGAAATGCTGTAGTTTATTGATACTAACTAATACAACATTAAGTTTGTAAGTATATTATATCTACAGTCTACACATGAGGGTGTAACACAACTCACAGTATGGAGTCTCTCATAACCTTTTTTTTTGGTTGCTTGGGGTCTTTTTAGGGTAATCCATTTAAATGAAATAAAAGACCCAGTCATGTACTTAATTAGTCTGAGCAAGTTAAGTTTTGAAGTGTTGAAAATAACTGATCTTACACATAGACAGTAAAAGGTCCTATGTTTGTGTTTTTCTGTGACGTGAGGGACTGTTGCTGACGTAAATCCATCACCACGTGCTTGAACAAGGAAATGTGATTTCTTCTGGCTGGACGGAGGATAGCTCGCGGTAGACGAAAAGCATGGCAGATACAAGAGAAGAGAAACTTAAACGCGTGTGTGAGTCAGTGCGGGCATTTCCAGACTTTCCAACGAAAGGCATATTATTTAGGTGAGTTTCAGGTGCAGTTAAGATTTATTTGAGCAATATATGCACAGGATTTAAATGCGCTAACGTTAATCTGTACATCTGGCATAGTCGCTAATTGATCAGTTCCATGCAACTTAGATCTACTTAACATTTTTTTTTTGCTGTGGTCAGAGACATTTGCCCAATTCTTAAGGACCCGAAATCCCTGACTGCTGTCATTGACCTGTTTGAAGAATATGTCCGACAAAACCATCAACACGTTGATCTCATCGTGGGTAAGTTGATTTCAACCAGATATAAAGCACATGCAATGGTGATTGAAATCCATACTTATGTGTTTTCTTTAAATGCCCAGGTTTGGACGCACGTGGGTTCCTCTTCGGACCACTACTAGCTCAAAGGTTAGGGATTGGCTTCGCCCTTGTGAGAAAGAGGGGCAAACTGCCTGGCCCTACTGTGTCGGTGTCTTATGATCTAGAATATGGCAAGGTAAAATATATATATATATATCTAAGCTGTAGTTCCACTCACGTTTAGGAAAACCTGGAAAATAACTCGTTTTGAACCAACTGAAAAGAGTTTTCTTTTTTTCCCCCAGGCTGAGGCAGAAATTCAGGAAGATGCTGTATGTCCTGGACAGAAGGTTTTACTTATTGATGACTTGCTGGCCACTGGTGGTGAGATACATTTTCATATACATTTTATAATTGCCCCTCAAATATTGTTATTGACATAGAATGCATAACAACTTGCAGTGAGGCACTGGAGTTGACATAAGCCACAAGTCATATCTGCAAGCGCCTGTCAACTTCATTTGATATTTTTCACTTGGCCATTTCAAAGCCATGCTCAGAAATCGGCAACATTCATATACACATTTCAACTGAGTGTGTTAAAGTATTGTTTTCTTTGTGTATTTAGGCTACATGATTGTAAGGGATTCTTCAAGTGTAAATAAATCAGATAATCTAAGTAATTGTATAATGTCTGATCAGTACAGATATTGTGTGCCTGTGTGTGTGTGTGTGCGCGCGTGATCAAGTAGTACGAATAAAATGGTGATTGCTTTACCTCGTGTGACAACTTAAATCCAAATTCTCCTGTATTTATCAAGTTATGAGGAGACACATTCATACAGTGAAGAAAATACACACATACACCTAATTACAATACTGAATTGCAGTGTGTGCTATTTACATTCTGTTATTACTTGTTGGCTCTGAAATTATTTTTTGATGTATCTGCAATGTACCAGACCTGCAACATTGACTTGTACATGTTGCTTTGGCTTAAAACCTGCGCACATTGCTGGTCAGATTAATTTGGGATAATTTAATTTTATCCTCAGTGCTGCATGTTAGGTGTACACATATGTCTAGGGAGTAAATGGACTGTATTTATATGGGAAATGGTCATGCAAGTGGGGCTCAAACCTGCAACCCTCTGGTTGCCAAACAGTGCCGCTATCTGCAGTAAATGGTGAGGTTTAAGTTCCTCATTTTATATACAAAAGTACATGGTTCAAGTCCAGATTTAAAGGTGATAGAAAAATAATTCCTTTTCATTTTTGTAATATTAAAGTCTTTTCTCTCTTGTAGGCACTCTTAATGCAGCATGTGCACTTATGAGGAAGCAACAAGCAGACATTCTGGGCTGTTTAGTTGTGATCGAGCTTAAAGACCTCAATGGCGCAGAAAAGATCAAGCCACACTCTGTGTACTCCCTGCTACAATACTGAAAACACCTGTGTCCCTCACATTTTACAAACATTTTATGTAGGCCTTCTGGCTGTGGTCTTGCATGGCCTGACATTCATTGCGTTTTTCTCGTCTTTTCTGATCACACTTGTCTTCTGTGGAGCTTTCCCTGTTGAGATGAATGGGGTGATCCAGTGATGTTCCTCCTGAAGCATTCCACTGTGAAAGCTAATGGCAAGCGTACCGCATGGAATTCTTTGTTGAATTAAAACTGTTGTCTAATTTAGATTAAGTTAGTAGAACCAATTCTGGTTAACGTTGTATATCCATGGATGCCTGAACTTAACACCAAATGCTGTTACCCAGTCAGATTTAGGTATAGTGGATAAAAGGCAAAATCTCAAGGCAGATTTATCTATATCTTTTCTTGCTGTTCTATCTATCCATCTATATTCTGTCCATCCATATACTAAACTCATTGAATAAACATTCAGGTTATTGAGAGATCATGTTTGCTGAAAGTGAATTAGAAACCACTTAATCTTACTAGGATAAATACTAGGAATTTTAATCTTTGTGTCTTTATTTTCAGCAGTTATTAGGAAAAGGTGGCGTTGATGTAAAAATGTGGTACAATGGTGCTTTGACTGAAACCACTAACGTTGTCATACTAAGTTGTGCCTTTTTTCTTTTGTTTAAGAACATAATTTTATGCCGTTGGAATTCATTTGTAATGCAGGATTATTTATGCAAGAGGCATTTTAATATTTGCACAGATTTAGGAAAAACTATGTCACAGATCTTTTTTGATAATGATACAATAAACTCAATTACTGATTGTGTGTTGGTCATGCATTTTAACCAGAATCACCAGTTATTTTGTGAATTTGTCACGCTTCCAACATTATAAAGCATCATTAGTGCAGTGTTCAATTGACAAGTTCAAAGTTCAAAGTTCAAAGAGTTTATTTGTCACATACATTGAGTTACTATGTAAAACATGTAGTGAAATTGTATTCAAGAGAAAAGATGGAGAAAGAAAAAAAAACTAAATATATATAGTTTAGGATAATGTCTTCTGCCATTGCCATTAGTAGGCTACATTAGCCGATAGGCTACTGTGAATAGGATTCAGGGACCATGTACAAGTTACATTTTCTGTGGGCTAATAGTTCAAGTTCTTTAGTGTGTTTACATCTATCAGATGAAACAGTGGCAATGAACAGCAGATCAAGATTAGGGTTTGAAAATTGGCTAACATGCAAACTAGCCTTGAAGTTGTCAGTTTCAGATAACCCCGTTGTTTTATGTCCAACCAACGCAGATTTAAGTAATAGGAAAGCAAAGTACTCAAATCATTGTTTCATTGTGTTAAAAAAAAGTTATATAAACATGGACAAGTAGTTCCCAGTTAACCTAGTGAACTAAGGACATTAATTATTTTCCGCTCTGAACAGAACTTTGAACTAGTTCATGTGTGGAGTGCCCTTGCCCAACACTGCATAGAATACAGTACCTTCAAATAAATTTCACAACTGCTGCCAGATCATGGTTGCCCAAGGTGATTTAACTTTAATTGTAAGAACGGCTGAGATTTTAAACCAGACACCGAAAGAAATGTTCAATGCATTTGCTATAGGTAAATAAAATGCCAGATCTTGTGGATAATCTGGGTACTGCAAGATAACCATTAACCAACCACAGATATTCAGTGATCCATCCACAGGGTAACAGGGTGGAGGAGGAAACAAACTCTAAACCAAAAGTTATGCAAAATACAAAAAAAAAAAAAAACACCACACAAGGATTTGAGAGAAATGTTCTCTGATGGGAAAATAAAAATACAGACATTCAAGTCATAAAAAGCTTTTATTATAAATGGGACAGTAGTGTCTGCAACTGAGTGAAATACCATTCCAAAAAGGTCACTTAGATTACATTACAAAAGCAGTCTGATTTACTGGTGAAACAGTAGTCCCCATTAAGTTTTTGTAAAGAAAAAAAAAAAATTTTAAAAAAAAAAAAAAGGAGACCTTCCTCCAAAGCGATTGCACTTCGATCAACTGATGAGGCCTTGAATAACAACGAAGGGCTCACTTCCGTTCCTCCTCTTTGATCTTCCGACTCAGTTTGTCCTGTACAACACTCAGGTCCATGGTCTTATTCAACTTAAGATACAAGTCCTTCCTGATGGGGTGGACAGACAGCCAATCAGGCGTCAGCTCTGCAAGGAGCTTGAGATGCTTCTCCATATCACCTACAAAAGTAAAAACACTGGTTTTGATACCGGTACAGAACTACAGAAAAACTCAGCAATGAACCAAAACTAAATTCTCAGACCCTTAAATTGCAAAACAAAAAAAATAAAACACATCTTGCAATCCATTATGGATCAGGTGTGTACCAACCCTGGCTCAGAGAAGACCGATAGCTGGCGATCACTCGGTTGCAGGCCACGTCCATGATTAGAGCCGGCTTCTTCTCGGCGACAAACACATTGCGCAGGATCCTGGCCAGCTCCTCGAGACGGGACATCATAGCCAGACGCTCCTCCTGCTGGGGGTTTCTAGTCATGGCTGCCTGAAGCTTCTGGGCCTCCTTCGCTCGAATCTGACACAAAATAATGGGATGATTATTTGGATTATAAGAAGCCAACCCAAACATAAACAGAACAAATTAACAAACAAATCACAGACAAACTTGCTACAGACTACCTATTCAGATGCCAAACAAACACTTCTGCAAACAGTAAACATTACATGTCCTGTGCTTACCCTCTCCAGCAATGACTGAGACACTCCTTTGAGAGAGCTGGGTGTGGGAGCCGGAGATGGAACTTCTTTTGGAGCAGGAGCCTCCTCTACCTTGGCACAAGCCGTCTCTGCTGTTTTTAGGGCCATATTAGCAAGGGCCTTTTCCATCTTGAGAAAATAAAACAAAACAAAAAAAACAGAGTTACCCAAATGACAAATATAACTTTTACAGATGATCTCACACACACACACACACACACACACACACACACACACACACAGTACTTGGGCAATTCTTGACCATTCAGTAATACAAAAAAGGACTAGATGATAGTTCCTACTGTAAAAAAATGGCTTGGATATAAAGAACAGGCTCCAAAGAGGAGAAGAAATGTTGGACAACAGTTTGAGAATTCATCAGGCAGACAGTCAAGGAACACGTCTCTATTTACCTTGGGAGTCATGAGGGCGCGTGCTTTATCCAGAACTTCTTGCGCAGTGGTCAGCTTCTCTGTCTGTGGGGGCTGGGGCAGGTCACTGGGCAGGATGTTGGGCACCTCGTCCACTCTAAATCTGGGGTGCCAGCGGGTCAGCATGTCATCAGGCACCACAACCGGGGGGTCCAGAGACTGCAAGAAACGCTAACAGCAGCAAAGAAAAGAAAATGTCAGCCATGGCACATTCTCAAACCTCTACGGTGAGAAAATCTAGGATATGGGGTGTGTGCATGCGTGTATGTATGTGTAAGACATGGTTTACCTTGTGATGCTCTTTGACGATATTGACAAGTTGATGATGAAACATTCTCCTCCTTTCCAGAAGACGTGAAGCTGTCAGGACTGGCCGAGTGCATTTCTGAACTGTATATACACAGAAACCACTTTTTTTAGATTCCTGGGGACGTCAACCAGGGCTTACACAGTGATATTACCGACTTGTGAGGTCAACAAAAGACAGACAATGGTGAGGTTCATGCTCAGCTAATTCTGAACTACAGCTCAACGGTAAAGTTGATCACAAGACAACCAACCTTCTTCCATTATTGGCTCCATGGTAAGCTGGTAACTGGATTTCTTCACAGTGGAGCTGAAGGTTGGGATGTTTCTCTCTTGGCGATATGTATAAGCTGTGGGGTACACAGTCTTGATCTGTCCAACATGGTTCTCCTCAAACTTCCTTTAATCCAATTAAAGAGACAAATAAGACATTAGCATTTTAAAGCTGCTAGGTGTGGTTCTCCTAAACCTACATATTTTAATTACAGGTTACAAGTCATTCTGTATAAAAAGGTCCTATCCACTCGTTTTACGACATTACAAGAAGTACTTGCTAAAAACCGCCCGCCAATGTTATGGATTAAATTTATATATTTATATCTGAAATAAACATAGCTCTTTTAAAACTAGCCATCTGAACTGACCATGGGGAAACTTTCTAGGTTGTTTGTGTGTTGTTCTTTACATCATAGGTGAACCTCTTACTTGTGCATCATGTCCTGGACCCCCTGCTTGACTTTGGCAAAGGTGACCGTCTCTGTGCGGT
This sequence comes from Limnothrissa miodon, assembly GCA_017657215.1. Classification (NCBI taxonomy): domain Eukaryota; kingdom Metazoa; phylum Chordata; class Actinopteri; order Clupeiformes; family Clupeidae; genus Limnothrissa; species Limnothrissa miodon. The sequence goes on from JAGFZM010001638.1 coordinate 54,393, forward strand.
TGAAGAGCATGCTCACAATGGTGTCCATGCTGCGGAACATCTCTGCCAACACTTTGTACTTGTAAGGCAATGACAAGCCGGGGGGTACAGCTTGGGCGAGAGTGTGATACCGCTGGTATGCCGGGGTCTTCTCTCTGAGGGTCAAAGTTACAATTCAAAACTGAAATTCCCAATACAAACACTTGTAACATCTGTAGTGAGGTTTAATTGTGTGTTTAAGTGGGTGTAGGGCTTTAGGTAAACACAAGTACTTCTCACCCTTCTGATTCAGAGGGTGCTTCCACCTCAATTGGTCTGGCCTCCGTTTCACGCCTCTCCTTTTGCTGCTGGACTTTGGCTGTGAGTTCCCTGGCGCGATCAAGTCGAGCCTTGAGCTCCGCAAGAGTTGACTCAGGAGCAGGGGTGGGCATGACAACCTTCTGTCCCTGGCCTTGCAGCTTCTGGAGACGGGCTTTTAGTGCTGCCACATCACCTTTTGACAATGGTTTCTATGAGAAAGCAAACAAAAAGTATGAAGAAAATGTACTGTTGGATCATAAACAGTCATCAGCAGTTGTGAAGGAGCAGTCTCCGCTTTTACCTTGCTCCTGGTTGAACATTTGGGGGGGCTCTGAGCAGAGGGAGAGGAGTTGGATGTGTGGTTAACATTTTTCGATTGTTTCTCCACACCTTCCGGGACTGGTGGCTGTGGGGAGGATTCTGTCACAGAATCGGCTGCCTATTCACAAAGAGAGGCATTATCTGCCATGCATCTCTTGCCCTCTGTTATTGTAATGCATAGCTCTTAACACATAGGCAACAACACTACTCAGGGACGTTGCACCTATTGTCTAACGTCACAAGTCTCTCCATTGTGCATGCCCCTCGATCAAAACGCACAAAATAGGAAGTTGTCCTACACGTTTAGGCCATAGCCCATTTAATCTTAATCCAACACAAATTAAACGGGACCTTGAATCAAGTTAAAACGAATAAAGTTCCGATCTTAAGATCTCAAATGTTAAGCAAAAACGTGCCTCCTGAATAAACAGCATGTAAGCACACAAACAACACGGACTAACGTTTGTTTAGTTTAGTTAAAGTTACCTACCGTTTCCTGATCGCCGTCCTTCAAAAGTATCAATCTTTTCCTTGCTGTTCTTTTTCCGGTCTTTACATCTGGTTTTTCGACAACTGGGTTGACTTCTTGAGAGCCTACACGAAGACGCTTTTTCGCACTACTGTGATCGGCTGTTGAGGAAAACACAGCCGAACTGATATCAAACTCGGCCTCAGAAGAAGTTCTTTTGGGAGTCTGAGGACTAGCCTGAAGATCATCCTTACACTCCCCTGTATTCCGAATATCTTTTGATCGTCCTTCATTTTTTGTCGACACAGCTTCGCTGATAACACGTAGAAATTCCTCCTGAACGCAGCTCGGAGTAGATTTAGTAACTTTTGATCGCCTTGACGTTCTGGTGGACTGTCGGGTTGATCTCGTAGTCGCGACGTCCACATTGAGTACAGATGGCTTTTGTCCCTTATTCCTCACAGCTCTATCAATTCCACCTCTTTTACTTTGCGCAAAAAAATCTGTTACGCGTGCCTGTGCCATACCTAATACAAAAAGTGAAAACTAAGTTGATTCTGTGGAGATAAATATTACTAATTTGCGTGCTACTATGTACTACTACACTTACAGATTCACTCTCCTCATAAAGCCCCTCACCAACTTTCGCGCGAAACTGTACCACGTGACCTTTGTAGGCATCCAATAGCTATTAAGCTACGCCCCGCTCTGATCTTTATTGGACAGAAACGTTTTACTATGTAACCTGATGGTAGCTCAGACAATTACGATTAATGAAGTAGTTTACCTTTGAGAAAAACCTTGCCAAGAAAGGGAGGTTCGTGGTGGGAGAATGTTAATCTATCCAGACTGTCTCTAGAATAGGATGGTGATAGTGGGTTAGTGGAGGCATCTTGAATGAATCTATAGACACTGTATGTAGTGAATGTATAGGCCTATATTTAATCGATTTATTACAAATTAAATTATTTCAATGTAACCACATTTGTATAGTCACTGAAATGTATGTGTTTCGTTTTATTTTTTTTTTATGCAGCAGTAATTAATTACATAAAAATGTTAAGCTATTAGGGAAAGGAAAAAGATTGTTCTTGTATGAAATAGCTGTAGGCCTAGGTCTATTCAGAGGCTTGCATTTAATCGAAAACGACGGATTTCAACTAAAGCATTTGTTTAGACAACGAGATGTAAACAGTTTAGTTCGGGGGGAAGATATGTCTAGATCAGTTTCTAGCCCTACACTAGATGGCAGCATCGCACTGGGCCTTGAGTTGATTGATCGCGTTGTCAACTTTGGTTTGAAGACAGTTGGGTCCTGTTGAAGTGTTATGTTGTTCCATTGTTTTGCCATTGTCATACGGATTTTAAATTCCATTGTTGATGGGAAAAGCCGCTTACAAACACAAAAACTGCAGCTGTGTTGCAGTGTTGTTTTACAGCAGCGTGCGTTTAAGGTCAGTGTAAGAAAGCCACTTGTAGGCTATATTGTAGAAGCCTGCAGCTAACATTGTGTAACGTTGTGAGTGTATTGGCCATTAGCTAGGCAATGCTGTAGTCCAGTTACATTATTGGTGGTGCAACTTTTTAAAAGACTGCCTAAAGAATTAGGCCTATTTAAAGTCCATAATTGTAGTCGAGGTTAATAATTTTACTTCCCCAAATACTGAACAATTATGAGAAGTTGGAGTAGCCGGTCCACTAGGCAACGTAGTGAAAATCACATGCTGTTCGAGGCGAGCACTAGGCACCAGCCAAGAAATATGCTCAGTTGAGAATGAAAAAGTGCACTGGGCGCTCCCAGTTCTGGCACACTCATAATATCACAGTGGGAGTTACTCTTAGTAAAACTCAGTCGTTCTAAGTAGCCTACACTTACACAGTTGGACAGCTGCCGGTGTTCTAAGTTTTCGCTGTTTTTAAACGTGAAAGTTAACTATAGAAGAGTTTGAGCTGTCAAAAGTGAGTTCAAAGAGGAGGAACAGTGGAACTTCGCGCTGAGCTACTCCCATTTTCCAAGAAGATATGTCTTTACGAGGAATATGCCAAGAGCGAGTTCAGAGCTAAACGTAAGGTGAGGGATTTGACGGTCGTGCTTTTGAAGAGGCTGTTTTAATAATCAGTCGGTTCAAACAGATCAAGGGACTATACATTTCGTGTTCGTAAAATGCAAATGTGAAATAAAAATAAAAAAACTCAGCACAAGACAATGGGAACGTGTTAAAAACAACCATAATTAGGCTCTGTCAACTTAAGGCAGAGAACCATGAACAACAGCTTTGAACTGGATTTATTTCTATCCGTTGAGTGGAATTTACCGCTCCGTCGTGGAATGTCAGTGGGACTGTAGCCGGAGTTAAGTTTTTCACTTGGGACGCGCTCTCATGGAACTCCAGGTGGTATGTGGACTGCTCTACTGCTTCCTGCTACCAACCTTCTTGCTTGCAGGTAAGGGCTTTTAACGATACACTTTGAACACGTGCTTTCAAATGTTGCCAATATATAGGCAGGTAATTCGTTCATCGGGTATGCAGATAGATAGGCCTAAAGCAGGGACCTCCCTGATTCCAAACAGCGTTTAATTATTTTAACATAACTTGGGGATTTCTTTTCATACAAACTAATTGAAGTCTTATTGATTGTGTGGAGAAGGGTGAAAATAGTCCTCCTCAGGCCTAATTGTTTTCATGATTAGGTCTGTTGAATGATGTGAGGAACTTGGGAAGATCCATCCACCCCAGAGAAGTGTTTAATCAGAGCCCAGCACCTCTTTGTCAATGTGATGATCAGTTATGGGGACACGTTTTGATTTAACAGGGGTTTGTTTAGCAGTCACCCCTTTTGGTCTCCCATCTCCTCACTCCCACTGTCTCAGTGCAATAATACAGAGATTTACTAGCATGACAAAATGCTGTTTGTATTACCATAGCATTTAGTTTGCTCAAGTTATTGGTAGTATTAATTTTCTCTCTCTCTCTCTCTCTCTCTCTCT
>JAGFZM010001638.1:58460-77608 GCA_017657215.1 Limnothrissa miodon
TCTCTCTCTCTCTCTCTCTCTCTCTCTTTATGACTTTGTGTGTGAGCATATGTCAGTCCAATGTCTTTTTTTCCTCTACTAACCACATTTGCATGGAATTGAATTCAAACTCACACACATTGAAGAAAAATATTCATCACATTGACCATTTAGTAGTGTTGGTTGCTGGCTATAATGGTATGCCGTTCGCTGGGAAAGGAAGAGCAATGGGACTGCTTCAGATTTATCTGAAGTGTGTTCATGTAAGCCATGCTCTGAATGTAGGGGTTTCCTGTACGACTCAGAAAAGCGAAGAGAAAGACGGCAGACAGGATGTTCGTTGGTGACATCTCCTGTCCCATCACGTGGGTATAGTGTGACTCGTGGTTGACAGTGGGCTAGAACAACTCCTTGTCAGAGCCAAGGTGGCCCTGTCGGCTATCACACAGATGGTTAACCAGATTATCAGACCTGTTACCCCAATGTGGCTTCCTGGCCTCAGAATTGCCCTGTTATTGGTCTGAATCTCTGTTGGTCACTACACATGGTGTGAGTTTAGATTTACTGATGAGAGATTGATGAACTCTAACTCTAAATGAGGTAACAGTGGGGAAGTTTGTAGACACAGAAACAGTCCTTATCTATTCATCTTAAAAGGTCATTTTCATCTTTCAAAACAATATGCTCTTGGTTTTAGAGGGATGATGTTCTATAGAATTGTAAAACCATAACTTGTGATTCATTACCTCAGTCTGTATTGACTTCTGTCTCAGACTCACAAGGAAAACTTGGATTTTTAGATAATTTTTTAGTCTATCTAATTTTCCCCTAAGAACAAATTGAGCATGAATACCTATATATTAAATCAGCAGTGCTAGGATCATCAGGTAAAAAATGCAGTCATGTTTTGTCGTTATCAGTTGGACTACATGGTGCTGGCCCATCCGCAGGGACAGTCTGCCAGCACTCCCTCCCTCACACTCACACTGGGAGCTCACTGTCCCTCGATGCGGTTAGCCTGATGCTGGGAAAGTGTGAACATCACAGAAGGGAAATGGAAAGGCCCCAGAGTGCTGAGCTTACAGCCCGAGACCCCGGTGCTAGGCTCACATAGCGACGTCTTTATCCTCCGCTTGGGGGATGCCAGGTATTTATAGAGCCGTGTCTGCGCCTGAGATGTAAAGGCCACCCAGAAGTGAAAGGCCCGCCGTGGGCCTAGTGATTGGGAATGGTAATCATTTGAAGATGTGAATCGAATCGTGTTTTTTTTTTTTTTAATTATTATTATTGAATTAAATGGGAAATCTAATTGTCAGAATGTATTACATCTGGATAGGTAGCTGTGTAACATCTTGGACTAATACTATATACAATTGCAGCCCTCATTTTCTCTGCCTGCCTCTGGGTTTATCTTCCTTCTATGTGTGTTGATTGCATGTTCTTTATCTTCATTCCCTGCCTATGACAAATTAAAATACATTATACATGTAAACACTGATATGTTAAAAATACACTGATGACCAATTTTGGTATAAAATATCAGAAGACCAAAAGTCAGCAGAACTCCTGACTCCCCTTTTCAGTGTTAAAACTATAGGCTGACAGATGTGTTAAAGCAGAAGCGTTAAAATATTTGTGTTAATGTAGGCCTATATAAAGCCTGATATGGAAATTAGACTAGATTATTTTGGCCTTATGCCAGTAATATCTTTGGCAAAGTCTTTTCTCATTACAAATATTTTAGGAAAATTGTGTCATGTCTACCCTTATTGTTCTAGTTGTTCTAGCCCTTAAGTGTTATTACCAGTGACCTGTTTCATTCAATTTTTATGACAGTACTATATGTGCTGTATATACATAAATAAATAAATAAATAAATGCTCTATATAGCTGCTCTGACAGCATAGTCATGCAATGTTATTTCTATAAGGTAATGGCAAATAAAATTTGTATGGGTGGGTGTGTGGACACACATGAGTGTCAGTTAGGGGTGGGCGATATAGTCTAAAATTTATATTGCGATATATTTTGAACCATAGACGGTAGATGATATATATCACGGTATACTTTGGTATGTAAGTTACAGCATAACAGTTTCTTAATGGTTACCATAGCATAAAGTCAATATGTACAACAGTTGTTCGGAGGTGTTTAAATTGGACTCTCAAATTCACACAGAGGTAAACTGGTAAGCTGCAATTGTGTCAGGCAGTAGCTGTTCAATTTATAGGCTCTTACACAGTTTCGTTGTAAGAATGAAAAAGGGCTATCAATAAGGTGAAGCTACATTTTTTCATATGGTTGTGGAGACGCAATGAGCCTATCATGATATGCCGATATGACCCAAAATCTCTATCATTGGCCAAATGCTTATTGCATACGGTATATATCGTCTATATTGCCCACCCCTAGTTCCTGTGTATGTAGATTGAAGTGTCAGTTGTATGTACATGTGAGTGTACTGTGTGGTAATGTTTCCATAGACTAGATATAAAGAAAATAAGGGGGGTGAGAGACCAGCTTTAAATAACTTCTGTGAGCGCACGCACACACACACACACACACACACACACACACACACAAACACGCTCACAAAATCGCACACTTTTATTTGCCTTGCCAAATTTGTTGTCATGAATACAAATGTATTTCTGTCGCAGCATACCAGGGTAGACGCAAAGCCTTGTGAATCCTCTGCAGCGCTCCAGCTAACTAGACTTGTGTGGGGAATGGCATCTGCGAGGCACTGATAAGCTGCATTGCGAATGCTCTCCAGCTGTGCAGTATTTTTAAAACACCTGTATCCCCTGCTCCATCACAGCCTACTGACAACCATTACCCAACATTATCCTGTAAACATACTTAATACCACAGGAAGCATAGAACACTAGGGCCTCATGCTATAACACCAACATTTGAAGACGACAGGAAAGAAACTTTTTTTTTTTCCATTTTACTGCCTTCAGGCCAGGGTGCTATTTATTGTACAGTATAACTAATGTTACACTTGCATATATATTGAAACCAGCAGAGTTATGGCAAACCTTTTTTGTTGTATATACATGTATATCTAACACCATAGGGATTTCTGTTTCACCACCTAGTTCAGTTTACTAATTCCCATAAAAGGTGAGGCGTCAGCAGTGAGTGAGTGCATTAGAAAGCCTGACCCAGGGCTTGTGGTAGCACACACAGACAGAAAGCAGGCGCAGCAGCAGCAGGACGAGGAGAGGGTGTTGACTGGCGGAGGCTGGCGTAAGTAGGTAGAAGCTCTGGGGTGGGAAAGAGCCCGCTAGCCCTGGCATGCCCGCCATTACCTCATGTGCGGAGTCATAAACGGCGCTCTTGGCGCGGTGCACGCTAGCGAGGCCTGCTGCTGCGGACATCCCCTTCGTTCTCGCCTAATCCCATCAGTTTTACAATCACTTATGGAGTGGGGGAGCGCAGGGTTGGCCCAGACTCAAGGTGCTTGGGAGAGAGCTAGGCCCAGATGTGCATGGCGCATTCATCTTAATTTTTCACTAACTCTTTCACTCACTCTTATTCTCTTACGCTTCTCTGCGCTCACTCACTCTTTCTTTCTTTCTCCCTCCTAAGTCTGCAGGACAGGAGGGACCAAAATTATAGCTGTGTCGTATGTGTGTGTGTGTTTGTGTCCAATAGACACACATCTGCGTGAGTCATCACACGCCAGTGGTCACGGGCCTGTCTGAAATATTCTCTGCCTCTGTTAATGACACACTCCTTGTGACTCACATTCTCTCTTTCTCTCACTCTCTCTCTCTCTCTCTCTCTCTCTCTCTCCCCCTCTCCCTTCCTTCCCTCTGTCATCTTTTTTTTTTATCCCTTTTTATCTTTATTATCCGTTGTTGGCCACGCACTAACCGCACTCGGTCGGAGGCCCGGCCTGTTTACGGGACCTGCCCATCAGGATCATCAGGGCCTGCACACTGTTTGTTTGACTATGAGCCCAGCGCAGGCGACTCCGTTATGCACGGCCCCATATCCCATCCCATGCCGAAGCAGTGGAACACGGCGGCCATCTTTTTCCATCAAAACAGGATGTAGGTCGCACCGGGTGAGCGCAGCAAGGCCCGATGGCTTCCCCAGCAACAATAGAAACGGTTGTGCTTTGTTTAAAAAAAAAAAAAGGTCTCGGTCGAAAACAATGGAGCTGTTCTTGCATTGCAAGGGTGGGAGATTTTATAAGTGTGCGCAGCAGTGGAATTTAACCTGTTTTTCCTGACGCCCACCACCTCAGTGGTTCAGCAAACATGGTGCTTCCTATGATGCAGGACAGGACTTCCATGCCACCTCACACATCAACACACATATGCATGCGCGCGCACACACACACACACACCTGGGAGGGAGGCTGTGAAAGATGGAAACTTTTTACACCCGACTGCCCCTTTCTCTCCCTATGCTTTAATGTTCCTGACCTGCATGTAATCATTTTGGATATGCCCTCTGGAACTATAGGAGGTAAATCCTGTCTGGTTCCTGGTGTCCCAAATCACTTAATTGCAGCCGGTGAGAACAACAATATAACATCACATGGCGTATCCATTGGCAGTAGGAAAAAAAAACATCCCAAACACAAACCCAAGGTTTGAAGGGCTTTGAAAGTATAGATTTCCAGGCCTGGTCCCTGCCTCCTCCCATGGCATTGGTGTGTTCCACTCACCGCTGAGGCTAGATGCCTTTCCCAGACAGGCCCTATCGGTCTGTTGGAGCTTGTCTCGGTGTGGGGCTGCAATCACGGCCCTGTGGTGATGAGCCGAGCAGATGGCTCTGACTCAGCCAAGCTGGTCTCGATCACTATCTCAGGAGCAGACATAATGGAGGCTGTTGCTGCTGTCTCCAACACACACACACACACACACACACATTTGTGCATCTGTAGTCTACAGTAAGAGAGCTGCTGTGTGATGTGTTGTCTATTCGCCAGCCTTCTCTATGCGCTGGCTCTCTCTTTCTCAGTGTCAGAGAAGCTTTAAACTTGGAGCTTTTAAAAGTGTGATTTATAGCACGGTGTCGGGACTCTGGACAGCAGGCTGTTGGAATAACCAGCGGGCTCGAAGCGATTATGCTTAAACTGTCCTCTGAAAGATTGCTGTGGCGGTGATGATGATGATAGGGGGGGAGAAGTTTGCGGCCTCAAGTGTGTGGGTCCAAATAGCACAGATGGTTTATTGGGCTGCTCGGACTGTTTTGTGCTGTCTTGTTTTAAGAGACAGACTCTTCCCCTAACAATAAAAGTCTTTCATATTTAGGACGTGTTATTAGACCAAAATAATTTCTCTGCTCTGTGTGGTTCTCTGTGTGTGTGTGTGTGTGTGTGTGATTCACTATGGGCTTGCCAGGAAGTTGTGAAGAGAATGTGACTAGTCAGTGACTGGCCTGGACTGTGCCATAGTTCTCAGTTGAACTTCCAGAACATTCTGTATTCCTGTTGTGTGAGCATCTTTCTCTCTTACTCTCCTCCATTACTCATCTCCTGTTTGCTGACTCATGCTATTTTTATGCATTCATGCCAAATGAGCATCTTCAAGAACACAAATCTGTCATGAGGACCTTGCTGAGGCACGTGCATTATGCTTAACCGCTATAAGATTAACATTAGTTTGTTGGTGTTTGGTCCATCATATTCCATATCCATGTGTGGTGGAACCTTTCCACAAAGGTTGATTGCGGTGAGGAAGGCGATGAGGAAGGTTAGAGTGAATACAAAAGAACGGGACCGTCACTGGGCTGTACTCATGGATGAAGTTCTGCCAATAAATAGCACTTCCAAACAGAACGGAGTTGTTTTAGTTTTGTTTCTCGTTCTATTTGTAGTTTAAGGTGTTGATGATTAATTGATGACTAACAATAGCATATAGACTATTAGCAGCTTGATCTGTTCCTGTTGGGTCCTGGTTATTATCTGGATGCAGGCACACAGATATGCTGGGGGCCCCACACCGCCAAGTGTGTGTGTCTGTGTGTGTGTGTGTGTGTGTGTGTGTGTGTGTGTGTGCCCCTGATTGCTCTGCTTTGTAGTCAAGCCTTTTTTTTCATGAGTGTATACACCATGCATTCAATCACAGAACACATTCACAGAAAAGGAGTCAGAACACAAAAAACCCTGCTGCACCCATCATGAAATCATGCAGTTCTTTTATCATAGTTGCGTCATGCTCACGCTGAACGTGCCTGCAAGGATGTAAACATAATTGTATCACATGCATTGTGTTTGATGCCTGGCCCGCTCAGGACAGCACAGAAATCAGAGCTCATCAGCTGCTCAGAGTCAGAGCCAGAGCCCTTGACACAAGTCCAAGAAGAGAAACCAGGCCCTGGGTTTTCATGTTGTCTGTAATTAAGGCTCAAACTGCTCGCCTAACGCTGACTTAAAATGTCCATTGCCAGGAAGTCACATTGGTTAAGTGCGTAGTGCCTAGTGAGAATTTAATTTTAGTCTGAATAGGGGGAGAAAAGCTGAAAAAAAGACCTAAAAATTCCACCTTGAAGATGTTAAAGAGCAAGCAGACATACTGCATTTAGTTTAATTACACCCCAAACAGCATCCAGGATGTAAAAAAAAACAAGACATTAAAAAACAGGACATTAAAATTTACAGCGGAAAAGCTTCCCCTTCTTGTTCAGCTGTCTTTGCAGTTCTTTCTCATGTGAGTTTAATTTTTCACGGTTGAGTCTTTCAGTACTACAAGGCAAACTCCCCCAATGCAAGGTAAACCCCCCCAATGGTTTAAGAATGTGAAACTACATCCATGTTGTCATGTTAGTCGTTCAGTCATTTCTTTAGTGTGATTACTTTAAGTCACAATGGCTCTGCATCACAAGCCCAATCTGATGGGCCATAGCCTACGTTAATCACCCGAATGGGGACAGAGACATCCACCCCCCCGTCCGAACACGCTTCACACATTTAAACTGAGCAGGTGATCTAAGGATCACCAGTCAATCTGCTTTAATCTGGAGGCATTGTAAATAACACCCTTTTAATCAGGCACTGTGGAGTTGGAGTGTGGTGATTTGTTTTGTCTGAAATTAACTAACAAGATCTTGGCTCCGATGTCTGCTGACAAAGATAAAGTTGTAACCCAGAGTAAAAAATGGCCATTAAAGATGACACAGCTTTGTTTTGTCGTCATGACTAACAGAAATGCTGTGTGAATTGACTGTGATCAGTTACTCCCCGGAGTGACTTTGACAGTATGGAAATGTATGATGTGCTGATGCTAGCACTGGCCAGCTGAGGGAGTTGACAGTAGCGTGGCGACACCGTGTGTATCCTGCGTTCAGTTACAGCTGAGGGAAAGAAGAGTGAGATAATGAACACCACATTTACACAACCACAGTATAGCAGCCCACAGCCATCACTGTGTGGTTATTGTTGTTGTTGTTCTTCTTCTTCTGTTTGATGATGTTTACAAACAAGCTGGCGCTTTGGAATGCTCCCTCAAGCTCGAGTAATTTAGTGCGATTCAAGGTCAGGCTATAACACAGTGGCTGGCTGCACCCCCCCCCCAGCTCGGCTTCCCAGTCCCAGGTGCACAGTTTCATCAGCCCCCTGTCAGTCCCAGTCCACCCTGCCAGTCAGCTGAGGACAGCTGGTGCATAGGGGGGGCACAGCAGATGAAACAGCAGACAGATGTCAGCCACGCACTTAATAATGGATCTCATGGGGGCACCTGCTAAATGGGAAACTGGGCTCTGATTTCACCCAAAGGTCACGCATGCGCTCGGACACACACACACACACACACACACACACACACACACATACACACACGCAAGAACCAGCATACACCAAGGTGCCATTTAATGGAAGGTGGAACCTAGGGTTGGCACCTGTTGTGGTGAACAGGAAGGGACACTTTTAGATGTGCTGAGGCTGCCTCCTCTCTGCTTGCTGCGGCTCGGGAAACCACAGCAGACAAAACACACCAGTGTTTCCTGACTGCTGAACTCTACGCTCCCCGCTCAGAACATCCATGCACAGAGCAGTGGATGCCCTTTTAGGTCACTGCAGACAACTCTGGTCAGACAGAAGTTCAAGCCTTGCTGCTCTGTAAGTACAAGTGCAGGTCAGTGGTGTGGGTTGGCATTGTGGTTTGCACAACTTTTTTCCGCAGATAGTGAGATAAACATGTTTGTATTAAAACAAATACATTACAAATCAATCTACATCCATGTTGTTCAAGATCACCAAGTGCTGTCAGTAGGACAAAAAATTTGACATTTCGATACAACATCCACTGAATAATGAACCGGCAATTAACATTAAGTAAATACGCTATACAGTACCTTACAGTACTTTTACTTTCATTTCGCTATGCCCCATTCAATTAACATTAGTTGTTAGTTTATTATTTGGGCTATGTGGCATTCAATTTTCCCATTCTTTTTTCTACAGATAGCATTTAGTGACCTTTAACAACTAGAACTTTGATTGATTCACATTGGATTTCCCTTTTAAGTTATTTCTGTTGTGCAGTTGTTTAAAGTTGACTTAAAGTATGCCTCACCTCTCAGACACCCTTTGTTCTTTAAAATTACCGGTACTTCTCTCAAATCTGTACAAAATCACACATAATGGTGTCTCTGTGCTATTCAGAGGCTTGGGCTCATAACTCTCTACAGACAGAGCAGCAGATTCATGCTCTGGTATCCATCTCACTAATGAGCGCTTGCGTGCTGGAGTGCTGATGAAGTGCTTTACTGGGGAACTAACTGGTGTTGTGAAACTGTCTTCTCTTTAGTTAGCCTGATGTTGAATGCTAAATGGTCTCTGGTGCTTTTGATTGGAATGTGGTTGCGGTGTGAGGTTGCAATACGTTGTCTGTTGAGATTACCCTTCAGGGGTGTTGTGGTTCATCCTCAACCAGCTATTCCAGTTTAAAACTCATGCAACCCCCACACTGCCCAGTCTCTCTCTTCAGGCACTGAAAAGTGCTTCTGTTCTTAAAGCCAAAAGAGCAACACTGCTATGTAGGTCACTCACATGTAAATACTGTAGCTGTCATGTTGTTGAAAGGAATGCAGCCCAAAAAAGTAGCCGTGTCAGCACTGAATATAATATGTGCACGACCTATGACACCAAAAGTCTGTTAGACCTAGTAAGCAAAGCGACCAAGGAGCAGTTTTGTTTAGACTCAGTCTCGCTGAAAGCAGCAGAACGGCACCGATATCTACTGTACGTCGGAGTGTTTTTATCATGCGTGTCACTTGCTCCTTTGAGTGTCTGTGTGCTCCCAGTCAAAGCATTCATTAGAGAGCAAAAGTAGGCCTCTCTGTCTGCGTCTGTGGTTCCTCTTCTGAAGTGTTCCGTGTCAGTGCAGTGGCGTCCAGTATGTCAGGCTATCAGAAGACCGCTGCAGATGACAGCAGAGAGTGAGACAGACGAGTTAGAATGCACCTTACGAAACATGTTGGACTCCGCCAGCATTCCTCCACTCCCATGTCCCGACAAGCCTTAGGGGAGATCTCTCCTCCTCGCTTTCGATTTCCACAGCAACCGGTGGCAATACACACACACAGGACACAACCACTTTGTGGTAATGGTTTGACCTTGAGGGTTTTTTTTTGGATGATTGAAAAAGAAAATAAGGAAGAAGGGTAAGGAGAAAAAGTGAGGGATAGTATGTCGAGAAGGGAGGGGAGGAGAAGAAACCAAGGCAGTGGAGGAGGAGCAGGCGGAGGGTGAGATGTGAGATGAGAGTACGGTCTGTCTGCTGTCTCAGAGCAGAGATATCAAACGGCTGCTGACTTTTACGGCGGCAGCCTCATTCTGCCTCTCATTCTCAGTGCTACATTTGTTATGGGGCATTTTATGGAAATCTGCTTCACAGCACTGTCAGCCTGTGCCTAGAGCCGTGATCTCTGGAGCTGAGCTGAGATGGTGCAACCTTCTCCCTACACAGGGAGAGAGGGAGGGGGTTTGTCAACAGACAAAGTCTGTCTCTAGAAAAGGGAAGAAGAGAACACACACACCACATCTTAGGCCGTTATCTTTGCCAGCCACATGGAGAACGCCTGTTGCCCTTGGACGTCACGTGACTGTTCATGTTCACCGGTTAGAGGGAGGGAGGAACAGGGAGCTTTTTATGTGCCGTGTTATGAAAACATTTGATGATGACTTAAAAGAGCCTGTCAGATGAGTATTGGTTAGATAACCGCAAAGTCACGCTGAGGCGGCTCTCTTTAGAATCTCCTCGAGACGCATAATGAAATTTTATCTGCGAATGTCAAGGAAGTCAAGTTCCTCTGAGATTGCATGTGTCTGTGGCACCGCTGAATGCTCATGTTGCAATAGATGACCTCTCCATACAGAAGGGATCTTGGCTGATTAGTGTCTGTCATTGCCTCTCCCTTGTGATGCGCACATGGGTTCCCATGCAGTAGCTTGCATATTGTGACATTGCAAAGGGCCAGAAACTCAACTCCAACTCCAACTTCAACTCTGGGTCATGGGATTGCATTGAGGGAAGAGGTAAACATATCTTCAGCCGCCTCCTCACTCGCTCCCTAGAGGACCCTTGGGCTAGTGCGTCCCCGTCCCACGTGTGTTTGCACGCCCACAGGATGTGCCAGGGGAGTGCTGACGAGGGAGCAAAAGTGAGGAAAGTGGCATTCCTCCTTGTGCTCTTCCTACACGTCCTCTCTCTCTTTTATCTATTCTCTCTCCTCCTCCTTCTCCCCCTTTTTTTGTTGTTTTGTTTTCCTTGGCGTGTCTGCACTGAAGGGCTGTCAGTCTACATAAGGGGAATATGGGAAATAAAAAAGGCTTGCTTCTCTCTCGACTGACACACGCACTAAGTACTAGCCTGAGGTCTTTACTGTAAGAAAATGTGCGGGCACAACAAATGTCTTGAAAGGAAATTTGAAATATAAATGTAGTCTTGAAATATATATGTCTTGAAATATACATGTGTTTTGGCTGGGAAGAACAGGGTGTGTAATAGCCCATACATTTAGTAGCCTAACAAAACTATCAGTGTAAGATTAATTTATAGTGGTTCAATTAAGTCAATATACATATAAGCCCTTCTCCAGTGTTGCAGACCCTCTCTGACATGCTCTCCGGCAGATGACTTGAGACCTCTCCAATGTTTGACCCATCCAAAAACAAAAACACAGATATAGTGTGTGATTGGCCTGCTCACTCTTAGCTCCTTGCTATCCATCATAGATAAAGTTAGCAACGTTACTTCACAGTGCAAGCTTTGTAAATAATCTCAGACATTGTTTTGGATACAGTGGAATAATGTTCCAGTTGTACTCTGGCCATTTCAAATAAGGTTTATGATCAGTGCTTCATCAGCAGGCATTACTTTGGAGGCCTTTGCAGAAGTCCATGTGATGACAGAACTGTCAGCAATTTGCTCGTACATAACAAATAAGGTAAATAAGTTGACTATTGAGAGGTGCTGTGTGTCTTGATGATGGCAAGATGGCAAGACTTTTTAATCCTTGAACCGGTATGTGGGTAGACAAGTGCCATCGAAACCAGTGTATGGTGTTGTGTGTTGCTGTTACACAGGACATGGACACACAATGGAGAACTGTGAAAGTTAATACAGGAAATAACAAAGGCAATACTGTCTGTGTACTGACAATCACACGGCCATAAACTAGACTTTAGATGGACCTAGGATTGAGTGCAGTGGACAAGACTAAGAGTTTGCCTTCCCAGATTCTCTAATCCTCTCTTCCTTTCCACTCTTTCTTTCCACCTCTCTGCTGGCCAATTGGGGTAAGAGGAAACCTTCCCCCACTTTTTCACTCCTCTTTAATCTTTTTCACAAATGTGAGATTCTGGGAGACAGATCGAGGGGCAGAGAGAGAGAGAGAGACACTGCCAAAGAGTCCACAGGGTTTTTATTTTGGAAGAGCTGGAAACTTTGTCACAGTGCAATGGTGTTCATGCCTGGCCATATAAGCATATATGCGCATACACGCATGTACACAATCATGCACACACACTCACGCACACACATGCATGTACATTCACAAACACACACACACACACACACACACTCAAGCATGCATGTTATGAGGGGAAAGGGTGTGTTCCACTAGTATACATCACCCTCTCTCCCCATAAAAGAGAACCTTCTGGAGATTTTCAACTGAGCAGGAAGGAATGTTTGAAGGAACTTGGTATGTCCACGAAGCTTTGCAGCGATCACCATAAAGCTGTTCTTGTGCAACTTGTACTTGCCCGTCAATTCACCATCTGCTAACTCGAATAAAGTTTTTTTTTTTCCATCATTGTTTGTCAAAACTCAAAGACAGTCTAGTAATTGGCAACAGGAGCCTGCGTTTGATGTTGAAGTATGATGTCATGGGACAAGTTTGCTATATTCCTCTCTTGCCATGTCCATTCCCCCCCCACCCCCCCCCCCCCCCCCCCCCCCCCCCCCCTTTGCACACACTCCACTCTCTCTCTTCCGTCTTCCGTCCCTTTTCTGAGGTGTTTAGAAGAATTTACTGTATGATAATTACTCAATTTGTCGCTCTATATATTGTGTGTGTTTGCTCTCCTGAGTTTCAGAGACGCAGTATACAATCTAGTAAAAATGCACTGCATAACATACTAAGTCGGGTGCTGGGCAGCGACAGAATTGCGGTTGGCCTTTTAAAATGATAATTTATTTATTTATTTAATGTCCGACGCATCCCCAGCTCAAGCGGAGCCATGCAGGCATAACAAGATCACGGGGCGCATGCTGCAGAGGAGAGACTGTTGTTGAGTTTGGGGAACAGGGGCAGTTTGGGGGGAGGTGGAGGAGGACGGAGAGGGGGATGGGGGTGTTGGAGAAGGGGAGCCTGCGTGACTCATTTCTGCCAAAGACCAGAGCCAGAAGTCCTGAGCGATCCACATGTCTGTTACATGCGCACGCTCTTTCTCATACACACACACACACACACATTCACACTCATACATACTTTTATTCTTTCTAACCTTTTAGTCTTTCTCACACATACGTTTACTCTCTTTCTCACACTCTTTCTCTCTTTCACGCACACACACACACACACATACACACACACAGACAGACCTCCCAAATACACACACACTCACATCTGAAATCCTCCCGCTTGAAGACTTCAGATGTATGGTCAATGGGTACGTGGAGTCGGGGTAATGATAGGGAAACCATTTCCGATTAGCCAGAGATAATCCACAAGTCAGTCTTGCTTCACGTCTGACGAGGGGCATGGGAAGTTGGGAACTAGGGGAGTATGAAAGTGTGCGCATCTGCGCACATATTCCATACATACTTTGCGCACAAACTCCGGCACACACGGAGACACAGAGAGAGGCACGGAACACACACTCACCCACAGACACATACAAATGTAGACATACAGGCAGACAGACATACGTCCCCCATAGACCCATAGACACACATATTTGACATACGTGCATACACTCACACACGCACACACACACACTGGGATGTACATATATAGAACACAGAGAGTTACTCTATGCTCAGTAATTAGGGAGAGCCACTGAGAGTATCAAATGGAAAGTGAGTCATTAACTGGTAATTATTCTAGTACATGACGATGTAACACTTGAATGTATCCAAACCGTAATAGTATGTGAGCGTCTCAGCCTGATGTCCATCTTTGGGCCGCTTACTTTCTGCTTCGGTGGAAACGGAAAACATCAAATAGCCTTTTCTTTCATCACTCCTCTCTCTCTACTTCTCTCTGTCTCTCTCTCTCTCTGTCTCTCTCTCGCCATCTATCTTTTCCTCATTACTCTCACTCTCTCTTTCTCTGCATACCTACAAAGTGAGGTCAGTGTGATGGCCAGCTGCAGAGCTCTGTCTGTATGCCTTAGTGTCCACGACAGTGAGAGTGTGTGTATGAGTGTGTGTATATGCATTAGGATGTGTGAGTGTGTGTGTGTGCAGTGCTCTGTCTACAGCTGCTGCTCCCATCCCCACGTTTTTTTTTTTCCCCAAACCAACCCCAGAGAGTCCGAGTCACTTGGGGACGGCCTTGTGTCCTGTGTGTTTTTATTCTCTCTTTATGTTCTCCCATCTCCACCTACCCCTCCTCCTCTCCTCCACCCTCTCCTCCTCTTCCCTCTCCTCCTCTTTTCCTCCTCTGACCCTTCTCCTCCTCGGACACCATTTCCCAGCTAAAGGTCAGGTGTCACTTCAAGTTGCCTCTAATGCCGCTGGCTGCCACGGAATCGTCAAGGTTTCCGTGTTCCGCGAGGGTTGGTGTGTTCACAGTGCGGTGCCATAGAGAGGTCAGTCCTCTGGGGCTGATGTGGCAGTCAGGCCTTCACCTCCGACAGAACACTGTTTGTTTGGGTTTGTGGTATGTGTTGGCCGCCCGCTCGTGAACAGCCCAGACCCAGGAGTCAGGACGCGCGTAAGGCAGCTATATCACATCTGCATCTTATAACACCAGATAGCATAAATATAACCCATTGTGCTCTTTTTGCACACTTGCGTTGAGTTTACAGTTTCTTTTTTTTTTCTGATTACAGCAAAAAACGGTCCCCTTAATACAATAAATAGGCCCACTTTTCTTCTAGATACAACAAACAAAACAAAAGTTCATAAATAGAGAAGAAAAGTTGCCTGACGTAATGATTCTAAGCACTCATTCCATGGAGTAGTCTGTGTGTGTGCGTGTGCGTGTGTGTGTGTGTGTGTGGAAGGCTGGCAAACCACCCATCAGATACAGATGCCTGGAGTCAAGCTGCCATGCTAAAACAGCTTGCCGATCTTATCAATGGTCCCGCAGCTTATTGTTTTATGAAAGGCCAGTTTGTTAGTAACTCAGTATGGGTGTGTGTGTGTGTGTGTGTGTGTGCGTGTGTGTGTGTGTGTGTGTGTGTTTCCATTTCCGCTTTAACCTTACCATGGAATCTGTACAACCAGGAACCAAATTTGTGGTCTTGGCCACATTTCGAAAAGCTTTACTCCACAAAATGAAATTACGATCACATCCAGCATCTTAACTGCCTGTTCAACAGACACCCCACCCAGGGTAATGCACCTGTCTGCCACAACGTCAAAAGAGACCTGTTCTCTTCCGTGGCACGGTTAGCCTTAGACGTTTTTATCTTAAGCAAGTCAGACATGTGCATGTGAAAGAATCGGCTATCACACAGCGTGTGTTGTGTAGTACACGTAGGAGGCCTGGAGAAGGCATTGCCTGGACGTGTGTTAGATAAATACACCACATGTGCTGTAGCCTAAGACATGTTACTATACACACTTTAACTACGCAGCTGCAGGGAGGCAGAGGGCCTGTCTGTGTGTGTGTGTGTGTGTGTGTATGTGTGTGTCTATATGTGTATGTGTGTGTCAAACAGCCCACCCAATCTGAGATGATTCATCCATCTGATGTGAGTCGTTCCCACGTTGCATCATTGGGCCCAGCCAAGGGCGTAAAGCGCTTAAGATTAAACTCCAAAGCTGCCCGATGCTCATTTGGCTACCCATTCATAACAAACGACTTTAACAATATTAATGACTAAATATAAAAAAGAATAAGCCCCCTTGGCAGAAAATCACAGAAAAGAGTCAAGTCCTGTTCTCCCAGAGAGAGGATTTACTGTCGCATTACAGCGAACAGCAAACATTTCTACTGTGTGTGTTTCAGTCTCCAGATGTGGCTCCTTAAGTCACATACAGCGATACCAGACACGTAGGTAGTCATTGGCCTCCAAACACGGATGCCGTTCCCAATGACCTGTTTACATCATTAGAAAATGACTTTCTACGTGCTGCTTGATCTGGAAGGAGTTTGTTGACCACTGCCTACCACTGCTGCCACTTTAAGTGAACTCAAGTTCTCCGCAGTAGTAGTATAGCGAGTGGGTAGGTGGAGAACCATGTGTTCCCTCCCCTCTCTCTGTCAACACAAGTCAGGAGAGTGCTGGACTGGGTTTGGGCGGGTGGGTAGGGGGTTGGGTTGGGGCAGAGCCCAGTGGAGGATTTCCACCCAGAGCCGAAGGTCCTGCATGCCCATCCATCTGTCAACAGCGTTATGCCTCTGGGTTTCAGGAGCCTATAAAGATGAGGGGGCCCTCTGTTGAGATTCTAATGGGTTTAGATGGTTGGAAGAGGCACCTCTGGCCACATGAACACATTTGCATGTTTGCAAAGGGGATCCGTTTAAAGTGACGACTGTTGCGGCACACTTTGGCCCCAGATGGTTCGGGAACGGGTCGCTTGTCGGAGGATGGGACAAAGGATGTAGTGTGGTCAGGCGAAAGCAGGGGATTTTATTTTGGCCCTCACACCTTTCCTGGGTGGAGACCTTTGCAGGTATGCATGAGTGGCTCACACAGGGACAGACACCAGGGCTCTGTAACGAAAGACGTGTGGGATGGGCGAGAAGCTGGCTGAGAGGAGAGCCAAAATGGTGGCTTTGCAACTAATAAGGCCAGGCTTAGATGTGTTTGGCAGCACTGGCAGTGGATTCAAACCCCACAAAAACCTTGGACACAACAAGAAGCCCTCAAGGTGACTAGACAGACCAGCATTCACACCTAGTAAGCTATGAGAAACACAAACACACACACACACACAAACACACATACACACACACACACACACATGCACACACACAAGTCTTGCTCTCACACACTCCCATGTATCAGACTGGTCTTGCAAAGGTACAGTGCGGTGTCACAGGCTCGGCCTAGGTGGACAAATGTTGGTTTTTCCAGTGCCCAAATTACCGTCATTTCCTGAAGTTGTTGAGCCATAGTGTGTGCGTGTGCGTGTGTGTGTGTGAGGCCAAAAGTAGGTCTGCGTGCTTTAAGGGCTAATTGTGTCTCTGACAGCTCTTGTGTTTCGCTTCAGGTCTGCACTACACGAGGCATGAGCTCATTGCTTTTGTCAGGGCGATTTTATACCTATTACAGTAAGCACTGTGTGTGTGTGTGTGTGTGTGTGTGTGTGTGGCTGTGCGTATGGCTGTGGCAGTGTGTGAGTTCTACTGGCAATGTGTGTGAGTTCTACATACAAGTGATGTCATCCTCTTGTCTCCATATCACTGTCTCCTCAGTTTACAGAAACAGATTTAAGGTCTTTAGTGTCACTCAAATCATTTCAGATGGTGGAAAATTCTAGAAGATTTTTCATCACCATAGTGACCCTGGGGCCCAGAGAGGTAGCAAACACAGTGCGAAAATATGGAAAGACTTGAGTAATGGCAGCACAGATTTAAACGAAAGGACGAACAAATATAAACAAAGAGCTGGAGGAAAGGCTTTCTTGAAAATAAACTCTTTTAGACATATATGGAAAGTCTGAGATGTAACTCAGCACATTCACTTCAGCTGTCCCTGCCACCCAGGGTTATTCAGAATACAACCAGTCAGTGTGTTCTAAGTGAGCTTAAAGAAAGGCCTTTATGGCAATACACTTGTAACATAGCTTATCTAAGGGGTTTACCTTGAGTTAAAGATCTAGACCTAGACAAGATAAACTAGCCTACTTGTCTTTTAATAAAGATTCCTTAAACAGACCATCATGTGTATATACTTTAATATGCTTTTCACGATGGCTGCACTTTTATTCACCATGAGTAAAAGCCCACAATGTTTCCAGTTCAGTGCTCCCCACTGAGTGGATGTAAATATACCTTCATAACCTGTGTGATTAAAGACAGATGATGAACTCTCTCTCTCTCTCTCTCTGTCGTACTCTCTCTCTCTCTCTCTCTCTCTCTCTCTCTCTCTCTCTCTCTCGGTTGT
Organism: Limnothrissa miodon; assembly: GCA_017657215.1. Classification (NCBI taxonomy): domain Eukaryota; kingdom Metazoa; phylum Chordata; class Actinopteri; order Clupeiformes; family Clupeidae; genus Limnothrissa; species Limnothrissa miodon. The sequence goes on from JAGFZM010001638.1 coordinate 76,195, forward strand.
TTGGTAGGTATAATGTCTCTCTCTTGCCCATGGGCTTTATGTGGTCCCTGTGTTGAAAGGATTATGCTAAAATCACATTTTGAGGTCGACCTCACCCCATGGCAAAGCACAAGACAAACGACCCAGTAAATGAGACACATGTTGTGTGTGTGTGTGTGTGTGTGTGTGTGTTAAAAGTGTAGAAAAAAGAGCATTTTATAGAAGTAGAAGTAATTCTACTATAAAATAATAGATAATAAAATAGAAAATAGGTAAAGGTATTTAAAATATTTAAGATTTAAGTATTAGATTTAAGTAGTAAATTATGTAGATAATAAAACTAAAGGTTTTGTAATAAATTATTAAAATTTAAAAGATACAGCATGTGATAGCATTTTTTGGGTTATCAGAAAGTATCTGAGAACAGCTTGTTCTTTAGCCTAGATTTGAAACCTAAAAGTAGGAGCCTTTTTGATGTCCTCTAGGAGTTTGTTCCATAGCTGAGTTGCTGAGTATAGCTAAAACAAAACAGAACAAGACAAAGAGTTGCGGCAAAGGTTTCTTTTGTTGACTACTATTTCTCACCCACCCTGAAGTTTCATAGTTACCCAGGGTGCAGTGTAATCTTCTCATCAGAGAGACAGTGACAACATTGGGCCCTCCAGCTAATGACTTCAAAGACATACTGTCAATGCTCCCGAAACCTTATTGTCCCTGGCCTCCGTCTCCCTGTGAATCACCAGGTGAGTGAGGGGTCGGGCAGAAAGTAGCTCCCAGATGTCTCGCCGGAGAATGGGGGAAAAAATACAGCACGCTCCCTTTTTCCTCCACCAGCCCTCTATTGTTTTGAGCTCCAGTGCTGGTGGAGGCGTCCGACTGCAGGGCTGGAGTCTTTCAGGATGATGACTGAATACAGGAGTGGAGGAGAGGAAAGGAGAGATGAAGGGTGGTGCCGACATGCTTCACTTCCTCTAGAGAAACACAGAGGCCCATATTGTGTCCTGCCGTCCCCTGTCAGGTCCAGCTGTGTTGTGTAACGTCATACTAAAAGATGCATCGTTGGCGGAGGTCCCAGTCCAGCCTGGATGTGCACAGCCTCAGTGTCCCACTCACACAGGAAGACGAACTCTCTCATTGACGCTTGACACAAGCTGCTGGAACCAGTGACTTTGGTGCCTGGTCCAGTTCCTGTTTATCGGACACTTTCAGGACAAGAGACGTGGTTTGGCCTCTCACAGCAGTTTCTGTTCTGTGACTGCTTCACCAATATCACTCAATTAGCAACCCTAGCGTGACTGACTATGCAGCCAGTGGTTGTAACCCATTCCAACACCCAGAATTCCTTGCTGCATGTCCCTGGTTAAACTCTGCTGATGCCTTTTTTAAACCGTTTAAATCTGATACAGGCTTGCTCCTGAGTGTGAGTGTGAGTGTG
>JAGFZM010001638.1:78008-96522 GCA_017657215.1 Limnothrissa miodon
GACACATGTTGTGTGTGTGTGTGTGTGTGTGTGTGTGTGTGTTAAAAGTGTAGAAAAAAGAGCATTTTATAGAAGTAGAAGTAATTCTACTATAAAATAATAGATAATAAAATAGAAAATAGGTAAAGGTATTTAAAATATTTAAGATTTAAGTATTAGATTTAAGTAGTAAATTATGTAGATAATAAAACTAAAGGTTTTGTAAGAAATTATTAAAATTTAAAAGATACAGCATGTGATAGCATTTTTTGGGTTATCAGAAAGTATCTGAGAACAGCTTGTTCTTTAGCCTAGATTTGAAACCTAAAAGTAGGAGCCTTTTTGATGTCCTCTAGGAGTTTGTTCCATAGCTGAGTTGCTGAGTATAGCTAAAACAAAACAGAAAAAGACAAAGAGTTGCGGCAAAGGTTTCTTTTGTTGACTACTATTTCTCACCCACCCTGAAGTTTCATAGTTACCCAGGGTGCAGTGTAATCTTCTCATCAGAGAGACAGTGACAACATTGGGCCCTCCAGCTAATGACTTCAAAGACATACTGTCAATGCTCCCGAAACCTTATTGTCCCTGGCCTCCATCTCCCTGTGAATCACCAGGTGAGCGAGGGGTCGGGCAGAAAGTAGCTCCCAGATGTCTCGCCGGAGAATGGGGGAAAAAATACAGCACGCTCCCTTTTTCCTCCACCAGCCCTCTATTGTTTTGAGCTCCAGTGCTGGTGGAGGCGTCCGACTGCAGGGCTGGAGTCTTTCAGGATGATGACTGAATACAGGAGTGGAGGAGAGGAAAGGAGAGATGAAGGGTGGTGCCGACATGCTTCACTTCCTCTAGAGAAACACAGAGGCCCATATTGTGTCCTGCCGTCCCCTGTCAGGTCCAGCTGTGTTGTGTAACGTCATACTAAAAGATGCATCGTTGGCGGAGGTCCCAGTCCAGCCTGGATGTGCACAGCCTCAGTGTCCCACTCACACAGGAAGACGAACTCTCTCATTGACGCTTGACACAAGCTGCTGGAGCCAGTGACTTTGGTGCCTGGGCCAGTTCCTGTTTATCGGACACTTTCAGGACAAGAGACGTGGTTTGGCCTCTCACAGCAGTTTCTGTTCTGTGACTGCTTCACCAATATCACTCAATTAGCAACCCTAGCGTGACTGACTATGCAGCCAGTGGTTGTAACCCATTCCAACACCCAGAATTCCTTGCTGCATGTCCCTGGTTAAACTCTGCTGATGCCTTTTTTAAACCGTTTAAATCTGATACAGGCTTGCTCCTGAGTGTGAGTGTGAGTGTGAGTGTGTGTGTGTGTGTGTGTGTGTGTGTGTGTGTTCGTGTTCAGGCCTGTGTACTGTCTGTATCATATGGGAGCTTCTTACCCTGGCAGTGCCAGTGCTTCTCTGGGGGAACGGCGCAGCACAGACAACAGGATTGGATGGAGCTCCCTGAGGTGGGATTATGTCAGCAGTGCCACTCAATGCGCTGGAGGTTCTGTTGACAAGTCCCCGGCCTCGCTGGAGGAAGGGGGTGGATGGATGAGGGGAGGATGGATAAGGGGAGAATTGAGGCACTTCGAAGGGGGAGTTCGAAATCCCGTAGAGGGACCCTGCCAGGAGCCGAAACCCCCATGGGCACATCTTTCCAAAATCCCTAGTGCACACGGGGGGGGGGGGGGGGGGGGGGGGGGGGTGTGACAGGGTTTTTCCACTGCAGACAGTCCCAGCTTGTCCATTCTCTTAGTTCTCTGTGTCTTCCTCCTCCACCTCCCCTTCCCCACATTGTAGCTGCCGTCCTCATCAAAGGCTTGCATGTGTTGTGGGTGGCACGCTCGGCTTTACATCCAGCTGCGCACAAACAAAAAAGCCAGGGTTTGCCAGGTTTGTTTTCCTAGCGGCATAGAGCTTTGATGGGGGACGTGCCCGCGGATGCCACAGGAGTGGCGGCGGGCTAATTACTCTCCCCCACCCGCCCACCACAGCCTCCCACGGCGAAGCAGGAGTAAGTGGCATGCAACACACAGGACCGTGGGCAGATAGCTGAGGCGTGCAGCCATGCACATCAGAGCTTCCTGATTCCACTGAGAGAGATGGAAAGGGGTGGTGGCAGGAGGTGGAGGTGGTGAAGCTGACAATGGCGTAGTCCCTTTGTTGTACGAGCAACATCAGTAGCTCAGCAGGCGAGTCCTCTAAGTTGCTTTTGTTCTGCGGTTGGTTTGGTGTTTCATTTATATATGTATATGTATATGTCTCTGTGCATCCATTTACTGCATCTATGTTCTTTTGCATTTGCAGTACACATTCAAAAACCCCTGAAGGCCTGAAGGCCTAGCTTCCATTAAAAGAACACTTCATGTTACTTCCACAGGAAGTTCGTGACATTCTAGGATTTCACAATGAAATATATGTGTATATATATATATAATGTATTGTGGGAAGTACACCAAATTGGCCCAAAGTATGTATGGCACCCCTCCCTGTAACACACTCCATTAAGGATTTCTTCAGTAGATCTGTGTGTGTGTGTGTGTGTGTGTGTGTTTGTGTGTGCGTGTGTGTGTTCGTGTGTGCGTGTGTGTGTGTGTGTGTGTGTGTTCAGGATGTTCTAGTGACTAATGCTGTCCCTCCTGTGTGTTTGTTCACAGCCTGCCTGTTTCGCTACAATGCCCTCTCCTTAGTCTACCTTCTCTACCTGCTGCTGTTGCCGTGGTTCCTCTGGCCCAACAAGCACACCTTACGAGGTAAGACACTGGACCCTCCTCTACATCTGCAGCTGTTTTTGGTAACACTGGGCTTCGAGGCAACCCGCCCAAAAAAGCATCGGCGGACATCTTGCCATTAAACTGAGTAGGCAGTTTGTTCTGGTTATTCTTGTTCTATTCTGTTTTTAATGATGTGCAAGAAATGAAAGCGTTCAGTGTTGGATAATCTGTGACGCTGTATAACAGACCGTTAGCACTCATGGTCACAAAGAGGCTCACCGCAGTTGTTTTTCCAAGGCATGTTGAACAGAACAGGCAATCAGATAAAGGAGAACATCCCAGTTTCTTTCTCCTTCTCCCTCCCACCCTCTATCTCTCTCTCTGTCTTCCATTTCTCTCTCTTTCCTTTGCACCTCTCTTGTTAAATGCTGCAGCCCGTGAAGGCTGTCATGTTGCTGCCAGAGTGACGGGAGTAAACAGAGAGGGCTTAGGGGGTTCTAAGCGGCGGTTTCAGCTCTACATCCTCTCTCATTAGAGCACCTGACTGGGGTGGTGTGCCTGAACAAGAAATAATATTTGGATAGGGATTAGGTTCTGCTCCGTGGTCTCACTGGGCATTAGCTAGCGGTGCCGCCTGCCTACTCTCTCACACACAGACACAGTCACACAGACACACACAGACATACACACACCAACCCATCACCAATCCTCCATTTGGCAGTGACGGGTTTGGTTGGTAGAGTAGCGTGCACCTCATCGATGACAGAAACACTAAGCTCAGGCTTTGTTGCGGTCCAAGCGAGAGCGAGAACCAGTGCATGCAAGTCCCAAGCTATCAGTGGACAGACTGTGACATCTGGCAACTCTCCTGGTTATGGGCGTGCCTTGTAATTCTCCTGACGTGCATGCGGTGATTCAGATGGGATTTTCAGGGTATTTTAATTCCCACTTGGCCAGGATCTGATTGAGGTTTTATCTAAATGAATCACTTATATTTGTTATCACTTATATTTTGTTTTCCTAGGGTTAAGTGTAGTGTGGCCTTGTGATTTCTCTGCTGTCCATTGTGTCCCAAATTCCTGACCTGACTCAGTTGTGCCAGGATATCCCATCTATGGAGGTTGACTGTAATATCGAGTAACTTCCCCTATGTCTTCCAGACACGTCTTTCCCATTTGTTGTGGACACAGCAGATGTTGTTTTCCAGAACTGTGTTATGTCAACCGCCACCCCCTCCACCACCCCCCCAAAAAAGGACAGTGTTCTTTCACTTCAAGCGTAGCTTTAACACACCAACCGCCCTCTGTTCCCATTGCGTGTCGTGTGTGCAGTTTTCATAAACCCACTGCTTGTGGGTTTGAAATATCAGCGGCAGCCAAATCCCCCGACCTAAGCCCCAGCTATGCACCAGCCTCCATTCTCACCACTGTGACAACTTTATTCAGCGCTGCGCTGAGCTGAGGTGTGCGGCAGACTTGCCTCTGTTCGGAGCTAACACTAATATTGGCCTAATTTAGCAAGACAAATCTCCTGATGTGCCTTTAATCATACATCAATAAATACGGAATCTAATGTCAGGCCTGGAAGCGCCGGGTTTTCCACATCCTGGCCCGCCGCGCCGACTGTGGTCGGAGTTAAACGGCAGCGGTCTGCGGTGGCAGGAACAATGAAACTCTGAGCTCACTCTCCTTCACTCTTCCTCTCATATTCCCACACTCTCCCACATCTGTCACACACTTTTCTATCACTTTCCTATCTTTGTTTACTTTTTCTATGTATTGCTTTTCGCACATAACCACATGAGAAGGAAGGGAGTTAAAAAGAGGGATGAATAGATCAATAGAAAAGAAAGACATCAAGCACGGGCCTCTGGTAGCTGTTTGTGTGGCACGTTCAGTCCTCCCCACTCCTGAGGCATGATGAAGCTATCAGGAGGACTCTATGGCTGAAGAGTTACTGGGCCTCACTACTCACCCACTTCCCTGCTTGTCAAAAGGCACTCCTACACGGATGCGGTCCAATTATAGAAACCTCCTTACCCACGTTTCCTTATTTTTTTTTAGTTGCTACGACGAGAGGATGTGATTGTTGAAACTGCTACAAACCAAATGGTTCTGAAATTATTTCTTGCTCCAGTCAGCTTCTTCTCACTCTCTTTCTCTTTCTCTCTCGCGCTCACTTCTGCCCTTTCCTCTTTTTTGGAGGGAATTAATCTGTGCCCAGTAATAAGCATCTGAAGTGATCGTATGACCACGTCTGTGGGCTGGGGTGAGGAGAGTGCTCTATTTCAGGAGGAGTTGTTTGGCGGCAAGAGAAAGAAAGTGAGAGAGAAAAAGAGAGACTCCCATCTTGGAAAATCTGTGGGGCTGCCAGGCACCATTAAATGAAACCTGACAGAAAACAATATTAACGGGCCTAATGAAAACCATCTTGTTTGTTCCCTGTGATGGATTAACTGCATACTGCTCTACCCAGCCAGGCAAGCCATGCAGAGCCTGCCTGCAATCAGGGGTTTAGCTATTGAATGAGACCAAAGGAGAGAGAGAATGAGGGATGAAGAGAGAGAGAGATAGAAAGAGGATCTTGAGCCTGTGCATTCATCCCAACTTTCTTAGCTAACCCCCATTCCAACTCACCCAACCTCACCCCACCCCACTCACTACCCTTGTTTAGCCCAGTAGTCCAGGTGGCTGCAAGGGAAAGTGTTGATCACACACACTGAACCCCTGACCCAGTCTTCAAGGTGCCAGCTTGCATATTTAGGCCAAGTTAAGTCACAGTTTCCTCCCTTTCTCTCTCAAAGCACCAAACCCAACACCCCCCCCCCCCTTTTTTTTTTTTTTTTTTTTTGAAAAAAGACATTGACCTCTGTCATACTGTATAGGTGACCTGGTTACCACTTAGAGTACTTTTGGCTGAAGCCCTAAGGAAAAAACAATGAGCGTTTCCTGGCAGATGACTGACTCTGAGGCTATGGAGAAGACAGGATCTAGTGCCGCCAAAGCTCTCGACTACCAGGTGCCTCGGTCACCTCCACTGGGGTCAGGAAAGGGACGCAATTAAACCGGCTCGTACTACCACCGCGGAGAGATCCTCTCTCCGTCCCATCCGGCCGTCACTGTGATCTCCGATAAGCCTGTCAGAAAAATAATCAGTACCGGCGCTCCTGTCTCCGTTTAAATACCTGTTTAAGTCAACACACTCTGTGCGCCATTCCCTTTTCATCAGGAGGCATTTTGATGTTGAGTGATCCAAGCGATGTTATCTTAATTCACCCCGCTAACTGAGGGCATTGTCATCTGCAGCCGCCGATAAAGGGGAAAGGCCAAATATTGTGCTTGAGCTTAACTGCCGTTTGCGAGGATTGGTTACTTGTAGACGCACAATACAGGTGGGGCTATCTGGCGCCACAGCTAGGAGTGTTGTGGTAAACCCCTCGCTGGTTGTGTTTACAGATGGTGCCACCTTTTAAAATGCAATCAGTCATCCTTGGTCGCCCATAGCTCAGATTGGCCTGTCTGAACTGTTTCCTGCGGTAGAGAGGAATTCAGAAAGGGCTTGTGCTGCAAGCCAAATTAAATGCTTTTGCTAATTTTTTTTTCTCATCTGACAGGCGTGGGCTGTTTTCCAGTTCATTCAGAGCTCAAGTGTCATAATCTGTCAGGGGTTATTTTGAGATGCGAGGTCAAGTAAAACTGATAAAAAGCTGAGGAAGAATAAAAAAGGGATTACTGTATGGAGTAAGTTTTTATAGTAGAAGGAACGGCTCTTTTCTGTTTGTTGTCATAGTGTGGCAATTAACAGTCTGCTCCCAGTAAGCAACAGCTTATTATATTTATTTAATTGAGTTAGATATGTAGAAAGAGGGCTTGGAGTCATTTTCTTGCACTGATGTGGAAATCTCTCTCTCCCTCACCCACACATATTTCACTGCTATGGCCATGAGCCATTCATTTTAATTACTGTGAGATCAAATGGCAGCAGATGCTCAGTATTCTCGTTGTCACAACAGGGATCTGTACACAGGTCCTATGTGTCAACCCTCTCTCTGCACTTTTACTCTCTACTCCCCACACCACTGCCTACCACCACCACTACCATCACGCAGTGTACTTTGGCCTTTGGACTATTCGAGGGATAGAAAATTCCAGAAAGAGGATGCTCAGTCTCTCTGGCCTGCCTGTGGCGTGCCCTCAGTCCTCGGCAGGGAGTCGGGTCTCTGTGCATGCTGCAGTGTTGATTTAGCAGGGCCCTGCACTCTCCCACACCTACACTATGCCTCTTGCCTTCAACAACAACAGGATATGACTTGGATAGACCTCCGGGAAACCACTCCGTTTTCCTTTTTTTGTTGTTATTGTTGTGTTTCATAAGTGCATCTATCACAGTCTATTATCCTCCATTCTTTTTTCACGTCTGATAAATCAGAATTTAAACAAGTGCAAGTCAACCACCACTGTGTTACTGTAGGTGTTCAATAAAATGCTAAATTACTTGAATGATTTCTTCCACCTGTCATAGTGTAGTGAGACGTATCATTTGTCAGCACGTTAGTATTAGAATCTGTTTGAATTGCATGATGTTTGCAGCACAACACTATGGTACAAGGTAAATTAGTGCCCAGAAAGTCTACTGTGCTGTCATCTTCTCTTTGCCCTCTCTGTTAAACCTGGAACAGGTACTGTATGAGCATACAGAGTTACTGTGGACGGGTTTCAGCCGGGGTAAACGGGTTCGAGGGAAGCTGTTTTTCTTTTGTGGGTGGTGGGTTGGTATGGACCTGCTCAAGCCTTTTGCCCACATCACCCGTTCAGCCATTCCATACCTGCTGTGCCCATTAGCCAGGGGGCTTGCTTGCCCAGCAGGCACTTGTGTACACATAGCACCCAAACCAGCAGGCATTATTTGTGCCGCCGGAAAAATCAACAGTTTGCATCGCTTAGGCTCCCTTCTTTGCAACAGTTTCTCCTTAATGAAGGAGCTCAAATCGAATCCAGCACCACAGAGACTCATCGCGTGTTGACTTTCCCTCCACGCCAGCCAAAAGTCAAACAACCCAGGGCCGTTCTCAGGCTAGGAAGTTTTCATTTTGTCACCTCTGATCTAAAAGCCTTCCTGAAACTAGACGACAGTGTCCTCCTTTGTCACTGTGTCGGTAGGCCTTCTCTCACAGGCCACGGCATTGGAATGCCTTCAACAGCCCTCCAAACAAACCAACTGTGTAAATTTGAGAGCTATCACAGATCTCATTGGCAGGGCGTGAAACAGACCGTTTCCCGGTCCATCGCAAATCGGCTGTTTTTCTTTCCAACGAGTCCAGGGGCAGTTCCCCGTAACCCAGTACCCCTTGAGGGACTTGGTGAGGGTCTGCCATGTCAGGTGCACGAGACCCAAGACTTGCTAAAACAATGTTCGTAGCCATGCTTGTTAAAAAAAAATAGAGGCAAGGAGTCATACAGCGCTATCCCATTTCGTGGAAAACTTTGTAATATCCACCCCCGCATGACTGATCTCAGTTATGTTTTATGGCAGAGACTAGGTGAAAGCGACAGGGTTGGTCGTTAAGAGAACCTAGCCTATCACATCTGCAGCCGTGAAAGCTGAGGTTACTCATTTACACAGACGTCACTGGAGAAAATTCTGGCCAAGGCCTAGGAGAAAGACAAACTGGAAAGATAAACAAGAGCCCAGGAAAGGCTTGATCCAGGACTCCATGGCCTCAATGCTAATTCTGCCAAGGCAACCCAACAATGCCCTTACTCAGCGCTCTCCTGCTGCCAGATACATGCGGTGCTCAGGTGCACAGCCCCAGCCATTCTGCAGACAGCCTACACTGTAACTCTGTGGTAGTTGTTTGCAGCCCACTGGTAGTCTGTGAAGGTGTTGATGATTGTCCCTGACCAAGTATTGAATTGGATAGTCTATAAGTTTGCACAGTATGGCTGTTTCTATTCACGTTTCTCTCAAAACAGCATGTTTTGACCATCACACCTCCGGGCCAGTAGAACACGGTGTGATGAGGCTGGAGGCCCGAACGCTCCATCCCTATGAATAGACATGAGTCACTTGCTCACTGCTCCACTCCAGTCAGAAAAAATGAGAACACTAACAGCAGCTCTACAATACATCAGCTGTAGATGTAATTGACAGAAGAGTTTACATTGATACTCACATTTCAGTCTTAATCTTCTTGTTACCTTTTGTAACCATTGCCAGTAGGTCTATCCATGCCTGCATGGAGTGTTCTTTGATGTAGATCTCCCCCAATAAAACAAAGGCATGGGCCCAGCACTACGGTAAAGGGCTCTGGTCCATGATCATGTGGTCCAGATCTGTCTCCAGCCCGGTTCTGCTAAAAAGCTTTTTTATTTTACTCGTCCTTGCTCCTAATTTTATTGGATCATAGGAATGTATCGCTGCATTCCCATCTGAGTCTTAAAATAGGATACAGTTTACTAATGTGGGCTTTGACTTTAGGCTAATTGTGTATAAGGGTTCCTGCCGTTGCAGTGGGAAGTGGAAATTATGTGGGTCAGCTGTTTGTGGATCTCCCAGTGCTCATTTTCGGGACACTTTTACCATCTGTGTACATTTCACAACACAACACATTTCACTTAGTTTAGGGACTGTGGAATTTGTGGGAAAGCATATATCTCTCCCCATGAAGACATTACTATACAGAAGCCAAGCCCAGTCCTGACAAACCGACATTGCGGGGAATATTTCATTCACTTAATGGGGAATGAGGCCATGCAGTAATGTTGTAACCTGTTCTACTTTAACTGGGTTAAAATATTTAGCGTGCCTGCAAGAATGGTTTTGTTTTGTTTAGTTATTAAATCGCATGTTGAAAAGAATCTTGAGACCAGATCCCTTAAAGCCAGTGCTTGTCAGAGGAGTGACGTGTGCATCTCTTTTACTAATGTTGCTAATTCATTCTAGCCGGCTTGACAGGAGGACCTTGATCTAGTCATCTTGCAGCTGAAATGGCCCGAGCCCTCGTAAATCAGCGTGTGGCTCTTGGCTAAGGCAGAGTGGGCCGAAGGGGTCTTGGCTAGATGTGATCCGTCTCGCATCAACATGTATTCCCACTTTTGAATCTGCGCGCCTCTTTCCAGGACACTTCATTTGAAATTCGTCAGCTTGTTTTTCTGCGATGTTTGGAGGTGCAGAGTTCACAAGACACTGAGGGAGACTCTAATTTGCCGGAGATTTGTAGTGAGCAGTGTCCACTCACTCTCTCTCTCTCTCTCTCTCTCTCTCTCGCTCTCTCTCTCTCTCTCTCGCTCTCTCTCTCTCTCAGACCAGTGTTGCTTTTCTACCCTACCAGTCAGCACAGAGATAGGACTTTATGATGGATGCGATGTTACAGTCTTACACACGGACCTAAAGAGTAACTCCCAGTTTAGCATGTTTCACTCATGCAAATAAAACTGATACCATGACTAGCAATGGTAATGGCTCTGATGAATAGCCATTAGTGCCTCAGTAAATTATGATTGTAAAAGCTTGTAAAATGTATTGCAACAAAAAAACTCTTAGCAATATTCAGTTTGTCATGGAAATAAACAAGTTTCCATTGACTGCTGTTATACAGGTGTATTTGTAGAGAGCTCACCTAGGATTTGTTTGTTAGGCAACATTGAAAAGTATTGTTAGCTTTTAGTCAGGCCGCAAATATAGGCCTTGTTTGTATAAACATTTGTAAGTGGGCCACAGATTATTAATGCAGTGTCTTAAGGCTCGAGTCATGAGACAGCGCCTCAGGTTTAGAGCCACATGATTTAATTACAGAGTGAGCGGCAACAATAGCAGGCACTTACATTTCTTATTTAGCCATGGAGCATAGAGGGCAAAATATCAGATGAGAAAAAAGGCTACTGATGTCCTAGTGTTATGCGCTGATGTCAGTGATATCTGTTTTCAGCCTCGCCTTCTATGCAAACACCATAGTCTATGTGTTTGCATTGTGTGAGTGTGTGTGTGTGTGTGTGTGCTTGTAAGTGTTTTAACTGTTGCTTGTTTAACAGTTATAATGGGAGCTGACAGGTTTATGGGGAGCCATATCAAAGCCTCCCTGTTCAGACTCTATTAGGGACATAAATAAATTGGTGGGGGGTGGAGGTTTGGTTGGGGGGACTGGGGGGTGATTTGACAACCATTTACCAGTACAGCTGCATGCTGACAAAAATGGCATTAGCTGACAGGACACATAGACACCTTTTGTGTGTGTCTATATAAAAAAGATATGGAGAGATTGTGTGTGTGTGTTGTGGATATCACTTAACAATCCATTCCAGGAGTTCTATTCTGTGAATTCAGCTATTGCTTATAATGATGTGAATCATTCGATAAAATTGTCAAAAATGATTCCAAGGAACTTCATGCCGTCAGCATGCCGGTCGCTTCAGCGTCGTCAGCTCTGTTTTGCATTTGTGCCTTGTGACTTGAGTTGTTGTGTGTTCTGTTGGGCGGCCTGAGATTGCACCCTGGCTGAACCGCATGGTGGTGTGATGGAAGATTGCTTATAGGTCGTGTATTACCCAAAGTATCTACATGAACTGCGCTTGAACTCACCTAGGACACAGCCGTCACAAAAAAACTGAAGAAAATTCTCAGCCAAGGCTTGTGGCTGAATTAATATAAAGGATTTAAATATGTCTTCTTTTAGCTCCATCCTCAATGGGAGAACAAACATCAGTGATTAGTCACCAAGTGCCTTGCCTATGAGCTAAACTGTATGCAAATATGTAAGTTTATGGGGTCTGTGCCATTTTTGTGTTTTTTTACATGTGTATTTTGTTGTATGCTACTGCATATATTAAATTCATGATAAATTCATCCACATCTGTCTGTGTGTGTGAATGTGTGTTTGTATGTGTGTGATTCTGTGTTTTACCATTGTTGTCAATAAATAAAATGACTCCTCAAACTTCTGTCTATGTCCATGTTTAGGGCACACGGGCCGCTTCATCAAGGCTCTCTTCTGCACCAGCCTGCTCTTCCTGCTGGGCCATGTGGCCTTCCAGATCTGCCTCTACACCGTCCCTGAGCTGGAGCGGGCGCTCGGGAACAACTGTAAGGGAACGCCACTGACCTTCCAGACATGCACGCCTTTTGTGTCTGTCTCTGTGTGTGTGTGTGAGTGTGTGTGTGTGTGTGTTGTGTGTTCATTAAGAAACAGTGAGAGAATCGGTGGTTCTGTTTATTTGGGTTTATACAACCTTGTTAAGTTCAGCTCTATTAAACACAGTGGCCCACACTCTCATTAACAGCTGCTAGGAACACTTTCTCCAGGCTGTTGGTACCAGGGCTTTTTGTTCACTGTCAGTCGACTACCAGTTAGTGGAGTGAGTGTGTTTTCTCTTCTCTTCTTTTGACCCGCGGCTTTTTTGAAACTGAGTCCTTTCTCATCCTCTGTGTGCCTCTTGGAGAGAGAGAAAGAGAGAGAGAGAGTGAGAGAGAAAGGCATGAACTCTCTCTGGAGAGAGTTTCCTCACAAGAGAAGCATTCTTGTCTGTCAGAGCTTGTGAGTCACCCGTCTGCCTCCCTCTGCCACGGTCTGTCAGAGAGCTGCCCTGCTGGCAGACCGTCAGTCTCAGGGGCACGGTGGCAGCGGGCGGTGGGGCGGGTGCCATCCTAGTGGCCGGGCCAGCTGCTGCAGTTCTGCCCCAAGAGTAACGACAAAGACCCTGGGGTTAGGTGTCTCCATAGCAATTTGTTAGGATGGCAAAGAATGATCAAACAGCATGTGTATAATTTAATTACTCTCTTTCTCTCTCTCTCTTACACACACTCTCACTCTCTTTCTTTCTGTCTTTCTTTCTTTCTCTCTCTCTCTCTCTCTCTCTCTCTCTCTCTCTCTCTCCTTTTTCTCTCTGTGTGTTTTTGTGTCTTCTTTTTTTTAATCCAGGTAGTTCAGTGGAAAACCTATCAAGACATGTTGGGGTATCCAGGTATGCCTTGACATGATAGATCACCATTGTCATTGTTTATTTTGTAACAGTAGCGTTGTTGAATGAAAGTTGACACATGACCTACCAGTCACTGCAGAGTTGATCTAACACCTTCCTGTGCTTTTTCCTGTGCTTTTGAAGATTGCCCCTGGATGACCTCTGGAGCATGGTTAGGCTCCTGACCCCTGACCTGGGAATATTCATAATTTCCCTCATCACCATGGTTACCTGCAACCGTCTAGTGAAGAAGCGGGAGACTCCACCTACCAGCCAGAATTCAGTCTCGGCGCAGGTCAGCAGTCCTCTTAGTCCTCTCATGTCACAACGTCTTGGTAACCAGCTGGTCGATAATCAAGCAAGAAGTCGAGCTGGTCGAGATGGTCAATAATTTCACAAGAAGTACAATAGTAAACAAACCTCACTCCCAACAACTTGAGACTTATGAGACCTATATTAGCACCTTAGGGATTTAGCCCACTCGCTAGCACATTCAATTCCCGGTGTGTGCTGTTGCGGGTCTCAAGCGCAAGCCACAATGCCACAATATCTGTCACTGTGCTGTAAAGTCAAGCACGACCATATGCACAGCCACACCAGATCTATTAGAAGCTGCTTGTTTTTCTCCTGACTTTGGTCTCCGGCCAGAAATACTCCACTCGTGTGTTTGACTGGTCGTCTTCTCTGTTATAAATCCAAGGCGGCACAACATGAGTAGCTGTTAATAACCTAGTATTTTATAGGCTCCCTTCTGTTTCTGACGCGGCGCAGGGCTGGCTGCAGCGTTTGGGCCGCATGGCCCTCAGATCTGTTTTCTGATTCAGTTGTTGATCTAAGCCATTGCCATGGTGAGATCACAGAGGAGCACTGTTTTCAGGTTCAAGCTGAGCGGAGACGGCCTCACGTGGCGCTGGGAGCTGCCAGCTATCATCGTTGTGTTGATGCAGCGGCACGGCTGAGGTATTCACACTCGCGCAAGCAGAACCCATTTTAAATCACCTCTGAAGAGTCACAACACCCCCTGCCAGCCTTGTGGTTCTTTCATGCCAAAAAAACAGTACAAGTTGTTGTGGATGACCAATGAGGATTTGTATTTTTCTTACAAAGAACACAAAATTACACATCAGTCTCTTACCACTATCAGACACAGAAAAACAAAGCAATCCAAAGGTTGACACCTGAAAGAAATGGCCTGTGATCAACCTGAGGTCATCTTGTGCATTTTCAAAGCAGTCCCATTTCTGTGCAAATACGATTCTGAAGAAGTACTTACCAGTCAACTACCAGATGTACCAGAAGGCAGCCACATTCCTCCCTCTCTCTTTCCTCCTCTGTCTATCCCTCTCCCTCTATTTCAATCTCTCCTTTTTTTTATCTCTCTGGTATGTTTCTCGCTCTCTGTTTTGTGGTACACACACACACACGGCTCCCTCTGCCCTGTTGTGCACACCTGAGTGAGTCAGGCACTCCTAAGCCATGCAGTGGGAGTTGTGCTTGCGTTGCGCAGGCAGAGCTGTGCTACTGTGCTGTTGTGTGTTTGCCCCGTGGAGCCAAGATGAGGTAATCGGGTGGTTTCCGCAACTTTCAGGACAGAGGCCTATTGTTAGGAATGTGTGTATGTGTGTGTGTGTGTGTGTGTGTTTACTGTAGCTGTCTGAACTGCAGACGCAGGGGACCCGCTACCCACATCGAGACAGGCTTTCCCAGGCTTTCGTGAAGGATACTTATACTATCAACGATACACTGTAAACATTTCTAGTATACTTCAGACAAATTCACTGCCTCTGTGGGGGTCTGTTTCACTGTATACATAATGTCTGCTGAAAAAGCTGGGATAAAGTTTCTGCAAGTCCAGTGGAAAAAAAAAGATTTACTTTGAGTGAGTGAGTAAGTGAGCAAGAGGAGTGTATCATCTGCTTCAGTGAGAGCCGAGAGCATGCTTTACACGTCAAGCCCCTCCTTGACTATTTTCTGTCTCCATCAGTGTTTGGCTAACTCAGCCCTTTGCCGGCTTTCCCCCAGATTGCTTCTTTCTCGTTTCTTCTTTACTCTTTCTCTCTTTCTCTCTCTCTTTCTCTCTCTCTCTCTCCCACACACACACACACACACAACTCTCTCTCTCACATAAACACACACAACTCTCTCTCTCTCTCTCTCTCTCTCTCTCTCTCTCTCTCTCTCTCTCACATAAACACACACAACACACACACTCTCTTTCTCACTCTACCTCTGTTTCTCTTTCTCTCTCTCTCTTTTTCTCAGTGGTGTTTGACTGTTCCCGCGCGCACAGCTGCCCGGGTTGCCCTAACAGCGTGACTTCCTGCTGCCGTCGTCAGGGCAACAGCGTCAACAAACACGGGCTGCCCCGTGGTCTGTGTCAGGGGGAGAAAAAAATGGGCCCTTTATTAGATCAATTAGCGCCAGCGCTAGCGCAGGCCCAGCCACTCCCTGATCACACCATTCCATCTCCGCTAGATCCTTGGTCTCAGTCTCGCTTGTGTTTCTAACATGTGTCTGTGTGTCGAATTGCATGTGCGGGGTGCACGCTGACCAAGGCCATGTTTCATTGACCACCCACTACTTTTTTCCTTTAGCCACCCACACACCCCCACCCGTCTCTGACTTGGCACAAACACAGACTCATTCAAACACCCACTCTTACAGATTCCTCCTGGCGTTTCAAAGAGCCTCATACAGCTTGTGTTAGGCCTGATTTGCTAGCGAGTACTTGTGGCCAAGACAAGAGGCTGCTGGTTATACTTCACTGAGTCATTTCAGAAACACCACGTGAGGTAGACTTACATGTTTGTGTTCTTGATATGATGTCTTTTGCCAGTGTTTTTGTGTTGCCCGCTCGTTGTCGTGGAGCAAACTGAGACATGGCTTCCTAAAAGTTCAGTGTCATAGTTTCCTCCATACTTAATACAATTATATAAAGCCAAATAATTACTGTTTACTATGTTCCATAATACTACATAATACCATTATATAGTAGCATCCCACCCACCAGTAGAGCATCATTACGCACAGTTCTTTTGATGTTAATGCAACCCTGCAGCCATAATGCAGTTTGCCCAAGTGTGTGGTGCGGCTTCTTCTCTGCATGGCCACAGATACCTCCATTAAAGGCAGGGTTGTCGCAACATGTGCCCAATGCTTGTTGCAACAATGCTACCCCGGGCCTCGCTGCAGCCCTATGCTTATTGCGAGAGAATCCAGCCACGTAAGGGCTTGGCTCTGCACTTGTTTGATGTGGCGTAGGCCACAGGCACTGCGTGATGGGCTGCAGCTGGCACTGGGGCCCTCCTGCGTGCCCCTTGCTGTTTTACTGCGGCGTCTTGCACCAAGGAGGAGAGGACGAGCCGCAATAACATTGCACATCACACATCGCCGTCTCCAGGCTCATCGAGCTTTCCCACTACAAAGCAAACATGGCATTCCTCTGTGCCAGCCACAGTGTCAGCAAAAACACTGTTGCCTGCAGACACTCTGAGCTTTGTGGGAATTATGGGAAATGCAGTCTGTACAAAGAATACTGTGGAGATGAGAGCAACTCTTTTGTAAGAAGAGCTTGTATGTTTTTTCGGATACCTGTGTCTGTTTTAACTCTTAGACACTCCAAGGATTAGGCAGTTCCCCCTGTAAGCTGATGTGGACCAAATAAGACCATTCAGCTGCAGAACATTTACAACTGAAAATTGCCTTGGAGTATATAAAAAGCATAGGCCCTTTCCTCCTTCATGTGGTTCCAGCAAATAAGTGCCACTGACATGAATGTAATAAAAACTTCTAAGTAATAACCAAACAAAGTTTCTGGGAGAGCAATGGCCAAACAAGTGGCCATCAGCTACAACTCATGACTGGGTATCTGACACCTGATGTGGATGCTGTGAAAAGGAATGCTATGGAAACTATACCATACGTGTGTGATGTTTGTAATGTGAGTCACACTGGATTTGGCCAGATGGTTGCCTGCATTTTTCAGTGGCCTGCTCCTGCATAAAGAGATCTAAAAACAGCCGCAAGGAAAACAGGCCAACATAAATAATCTCCAAGTGATGGATCTCCAGATGGGTGTGTAAATAGCCAGACCACCTCCGAATAGAATCTTATTTGGGAAGATGGGTGTGAGTCCTTGACCTATGGACACTAAGCATCCCTCCCCTCTGCATATCTGACACTTCATTTCGTGGGGAATGTGAACCTCCCGGAGCCCTCGTGTCCCACTGACAGGGAGTGTCCCGTAACACGGGGGGCCTCGGTCTTGGACAGTGGCGGCAAAAACGGACATCTTCTTTGAATACTTGCGTGCAACACATTCATTGGCTCTGACTAAAATGGATGAGATTGGAGAGTTGTTCAAGTAGAAAGAGATACAAAGTTTTTAAAGCATTAAAGTGGTTGTTGTTTACATAAAAGATTTAGTGGGAACTTAGTGGGGTGGAAGGTCCAGAAAACGAAAAATGAGTCCAGCTGTATTTTTAGCAGGCGAAGGAGTGAAACCCCTAAAAGTTGTGTTTGGAATGCTGTGATTCAGCAGCAGTAACAGCCAGTCCACTCCTTTCTAGAGTGACTCCCAGGGGTTAGAGAGTGTGTCTGGACAGTTCCATGAGCTTGTGACTCCAGGGTGGTAATGTATGAAGAATGATCTAGAAGGAGAGTCTATCTGTGAGGAAGAAGGAAGACATTAGGTGTGCAGGAAAGTTACCATTGTATGCCGTCTTCTCAATCGGTGCACATGCTCAAGGTCTGAAAGTCACACACTCTCGAAATGGTCCCCTCACCCACCCTTAAAAGTGTACTCCAGTGATGCTAAGACAGATGGTCAGAAAGCAAGCAATACCATCACCAAATTTATCCATTTCAACAGCCACCTCACCCAATACAGAAATGATTATGACTATTTATGTTGAAATGAATAGTTCATACCTACTTAAGTTTTCAGGTGTCTGGACTTTATCAGACAGTGTTAGAATCCATCTTGAATGAAAGTTCTATCTGAGTAGGAATATCCACATGTCAGTGTGTTTGTAATAAATGCTAGCATGAGTTAGTGTGTTCTGTATTTATGTTGTTGTCCGTGATCTCTGCACCATTTGCCTCTGGCTCATAGCTGGTGTGTTGGTGCAGGTGTGTGTCTGCTTTTATGGATTGGGAATGCAGACTGCCAGAATATTTTCATCTTCCTTCCCAGAGTCACAACGCACAGCCAGCCATCTGGACTCCGCACTCCAGGCCGGCTCACTTTCAGACACGTAAAACTGAGTTACGAACGCTCCCTCTTGAAGGGCCGAGGGCCTCAAACTCTGGCATTAGTACTTTCATTTCATTCCTTTTCTTTTTTTTTTCTCTTGTTTATTTATGTTTTTGTTCCCTACTTCAATGCCTCCTACACACACACACACACACACACACTGTGGGTGTCTCTGTCTGCCATTCTCGATGGTATCAAACGGCTGAACATCCTCATTACTCTTAAGTACAATAAAAGCCGGTGCTCGAATAAACTGTGTGGTTCGCCTGGCTTCCCTATCATGTTGCCTCCCATGTGCTGTGCAAAGGGACTTGCTTTGAGGATCTGTTCTCTGTTCCCATGTGCCGTGTGAGAGACGTGAAGCCTGAGCACCCAGAGGCGCCACGGATCTCCCAGTCAGTGCACGGCACGCATTCTCATTCCTCTGTAAGCCCTGGCCTCTCAGGGTAACTTACAGTAGATTATCCTTTTTAATTTTGACACAAGGGATTCCTCGGGTCTACTGACCTCTGTCATGCACACACACACACTAGCACACACATGTACATATATTCAAACAAACATATACAGGTATACACACACACACACACACACACACACACACACACACACACACACACA
>JAGFZM010001638.1:117764-167017 GCA_017657215.1 Limnothrissa miodon
GTGTGTGTGTGCGTGTGTGCGTGCATGTGTGTTTGTGTGTGGGTGTAATTGTGTGTGTGTGTGTGTGTGTGTGTGTGTGTGTGTGTGTGTGTGTGTGTGTATGCATGTGTGTACGTGTGTGTGTGTGTGCAGGCAGTCACAGTGACATGGTGCAGCGTATCCTGGACATCCTGAGGTTTCTGCGGGTGCTGTTCCTGGCCATGGTGGACGGGGTGACACTCTGGCTCAACATGCTCACTAAGCAGTATGTGGACACCTCCACCGTGCTGTCCAACGAACGCTACATGCTCATCCACAACATCAGCCAGGTCAGACACACACACACACACACACACACACACACACGCACACATACAGAACTATACTAATCCTCACCTATTGCTCCCATGGTCAATCATTAATTAGACAAGGCTATCAGTGTGTGCTACTGTTACACATGCACCCCCCACACACACACTCACACACTTGCACATACAGAACTAGTACTCATCCACACCCATTGATTCTACAGTGAATAATTAGTTAGAGGAGTGTGTGTGCTGCCGTTCGTACAGTACAAGACCAGGTCACATGATTGGCCTTTGGCCCCCTGGTGTTAAGAGCATGTAACTGCTCTCTTGGCCTAAGCTCATATTTACTATTAAACATATTTACAGTAAATCTTCCAGCCTTTTTCGTCCTGAATGATGACTTTGTGACCAATGCTGAAATGAGCATTCATGAAATTTTCAACATTCACACACAGGGACACACGCACACACACACTCATACACATAAACACAGACACAGGAACATGCATTTGCGCACACTCAAACACACACACACACACACACACAGGTTAGGTGCTTCATTTGCCCTCATTATCACGCCCCACACATTCCTGTAGACTCTCACATTCCTCATGCACTCCACCCAGCCTGATAGAGGCCCTGTCTCCAGCCCTTCCCCTTCTGCTCCATGACCTTGCTGGCATGACACGTCCCATAATGTACTGTGCTGTGCTGAACTGTGCTGTAACGCTCTGTGCTACGCTGTGCTATGCTGTTCAGTGCTTTGCTGTGTTGTACTATGCTGTAGCACTCTGTGCTGTAGCGCTCTGTGCTGTGCTGTGCAGTGCCTTAATGCGTTGTGCTGTGCCATGATGTTCTCCTTAGGGTCCACGGGAGCCCCTGGACGACCAGCTGTCCCAGGGCAGCGAGAGCCCCACGCTGGAGACGTGCCTGGACGACACAGAGACCGACACAGACCTGCTGCACAGCAGCGGCGCCATCAGGTGGGAGGGCAATGGCAGTGCATCCCCTTTGGGAGACAGCCCACCACCCTCCCCTCACCCACACACAAGAAGCGCACACACACACAGACATTGAGGACTGTTGTTGTTGTTTTGAATGTAGTATTTTTGTATTGTACTGCATGCTGCTTGGGCTCAAAGTGCCTGCTACATTATGTAAACATAAACATAAACAACACACATATATTTACTATATGTATTTTCCTCCACTCATCTCCTCTCCATCCTCTCCCTCAGTGTGCCTGAGCTGGAGGAGAGCGAGCTAGACCCCACCCCGCCCTGCACCAGTGCCCACAGCTCTGCCACCCTGTGCCCTGGGTGCCCACCGGAGCTGGAGGTGGTGCCACGGCAGGGCCGACCCCAGTCACGCTCCCGCACTGCCAGCGAGCTGCTCACGGACAGGTGCTCTGCAATACGCAAATACTGCATGTGCGCACTCACACAAATGCAGACACATGAACACACACAGACACGTACGCAAGCATGTGCGCACACAAACACGCACACACAGATTTTGCTGCACATTACTTCGTCACATATACAACCAAGTGGCTTTGGCGTGAAAATAATTTTAAAGACCATACACTGGATATCAGGATAATGATATGCATGACTACATGACTAACTATATACAAAACTTGATTGCACAATGCAGGTATGTGGTTGAAAAAATATCCCACACCAAATAACGCACGAAAATTTTCTTCTGCTTCCCGTGCATGTGTTTTCTGGCACGTTCTGTTCTCGTTCCTCAGGGCGTTCTTCGTGGAGGAGCTGGTCCAGAGCCGCGAGTTCTACACCACACAGAACCGGCTGCTCAAGCTGCTCTTTGCCCTGTACAACCTGCTGGCGGCCAACTCGGAGCTGGCCTGCTACTTCATCATCGTGCTCAACAACGTGGTGACCGCCTCAGTCATCTCGCTCGTGCTGCCCATCCTCATCTTCCTCTGGGCCATGCTGGCTGTGCCCAGACCCAGCAAGCGCTTCTGGATGACAGCCATCGTCTACACGGAGGTACGCTCTTCTGCAGAAGACACTGTTGTGTCCAATGAGAGTGGATGAAAAGGACACTAGATGAAATGGCTGTAATTAGAGGGTGGTAGTAATAGGGTGGTAGTGAAACTGTGGTAAACTGCGGGGTTTGAATCTCAGTTGCCATCAATGTACTTTTGACAAAGCACTTAACCCTCAGTTGCTCTAGGTGAGAATGAAATAACTGAAAGTGGACAAACATTAAGTTGCTTTGATAAGAAGATCTGCTAAAACCAATCATGTAAACGATTGGGTTTTACCAAAAGGGGGTTTATTATCTGCAATGGAAGGAACAAGCCTCTAGTGTCTCTGTATTTGTGGCTGTTTGGCTTCTGTTGTTCATGGTTCATGGATCTCTTTGTTGTGAAGGGTGATGAGACGGTACCATAGTGAAAGATGCTGTAAAAATTCAACTGATTCCAATTGAATCCTTTGCTTCCCCTGGGCCAGGTGATGGTGATGGTGAAGTACCTGTTCCAGTTTGGCTTCTTCCCCTGGAACAGTGTGACCGAGCTGCAGCTGAACCAGGACAAGCCGTTCTTCCCCCCGCGCATCCTGGGCCTGGAGAAGGTCGACAACTACATCCGCTACGACCTGCTGCAGCTGCTGGCCCTCTTCTTCCACCGCTCACTGCTCATGGTACGTCAACCCCGCGCTGACGCAGGCTCAGGCTTACATAAGCCCAAACTTCTGTCAATGAAGGTGTCGTTGCTGAATTGGCAATAAATCAAATAATCAATCAATCAATCAAGGTGTCAATGTTCTGAGTGTGCCACAACACATTTGTTTGTGATTTAGAGTACGGTATGCTCAAACTGCTGCATGCACCTCTTAAGGTATGCATTCCCAACAACAACAACAACACAAAAAAACAACCCCACCACCACCAGTGCCCAGAGACGTCGTCTTGCATAGGATTCAAACATGTTCGCAAACCTGCTGCAGGAGTACAACTTTGCATCGTGTAATTCTCTGCCTCCGCCTTTGCTCATTAATTCCATACAACAGCACAATATGAGGGCTTACGTGAAATCGGCAAAATGTCCAACATATTATTAGGTCAACTCTCACACAGTTGTTGGTGAACTGGCGTTACGCTGATGTGCTTGTTGCACCCAGTGTAGCTGCTTTCAGACTGCCCATGACATATATGCCAGACTGCACTCGCTAATCTCCCTCCAAATCTAGACACATTTATTTCCCATCGAGACGCCTTTCTCTCTCCCACTATAGACTCACTATAGCCTCACTCAAAAACCCCACCGGAGTTATTTTAGCCACATCACTGCAGACCACTAAAGGACAAAAAGCCCTGCAGGAGTGTGTGTGTGTGTGGAGGGGGGGTTAATTGTGGATTGTAAAGGTCACTGAAAGCTGCATTTGGCACTCCATTGCGTCCTCATTTCAAAGTGCAGTTTTGCCATCGGCCCCAAACACTTGATAGAAAGATGACTATGCCAGTGATGACGTGTGGTAATGGAAAAGGAACTGAAAAAAAAGTCATGGGACTACCAGCAAGCATGATTCACCTTTAGAGCTCTGTTCTTGGTTGTGTATATATGTTTATGTGTGTGTGTGTGTGTGTGTGTGTGTATGTGTGTGTGTGTGCACATGTGTGGGTATGCTCAGAAATATGGCCTGTGGGATCATGAAGGCCCGTTGGAGGAGACCCAGCTACCCAACGAGGAGCAGACAAAGAAAGAGGACGTTGCGGAGGACCAGCAGCAGCCCAGTCCTGTGCCCAGCCTCACTGTGCTGGTGGAGGGAGGCGCCACCACCGAGGACCCCCAGACCATGGAGCCGAGCCCAGCAGAACCAGACCCGGTGCCTGACGCCCAGCCCACACCAGATCCCACGCCTGAACCTCCCCTTGCAGACACAGCTGCTGCCGAGGCTGCTGAATCCTCCACGGGCAAGGCCTCTGGGAAGAAGGGCGGACTCCTGCGATTCCGCAGGAAGAAAACCTCTGTGAAAGGTCAGAGCCTGGAGAGGGTTTAGCGGAGGGTAGACTTAGTGTGGGCTTTTTATTTAATGTGAGTCAGTGTAACAGTCAGGGAGCGTGTCATGTGCTAATAGAGTACAATAGGGGAACAATAGCTGTCAGGCTGTCAGACGCTGCCCATCCTGCAGCTTCATGCGCTCATTATGGCTACTGCACTGGCAGAAATGCTTCTGTGTGGCGCACTGTCATTATCGTCTGAGTCCAGTAGGCTATTCTCCGCCATCAGCTCAATGCCTGACACCCATGGTCACCATATGACAGAATTAGCTTTAATTTGCCTAACACATCTGTCTTGGAGAGACGGCTTGAACCAGGGTGAAAAAGTAAGGCAAAATGAGGCAAGTTTATTTAGATTTTTTATTTATATTAAGTTTATTTATATTATTATTTCACACACAGAGGCAGCTTAATGTGTTTTACAAAGATAAAGGCAAAGAACAGTGGATAATGGAATACAATATGACACAAGTTATGAAATGAGGAAAAAAAAGACAAAATAGGGGAAGTAGTGTTGACTGGGGAGGAGGCTTGAGGGGGTAAGAAAATGGGATCTGGGGTGTGGCGCTGAAGACCAATCTGAGCCTGTTTGTGTGTTTTTGACTCAAGCAGATGGTGCAGAAAGCAAAGAGCCCAAGAAGAAGACTAAAGGCAAACGCAGGGAGGCCACGAGCAAAAAGCTAAAGGCTTTTGGGCTTAAAATCCAACAACTGTCAATTTCTGCGTAAGTAGAGGATTATTAAGGGGATCTATAGAAGAATAATTATGAGAATCAGCTAATTCGGAGAATCAGCTAATCTAATCTGACTAGTTTCTACCACATGCCTGCCCAACTTTCTAATTTGCACAATAAGAATATGACATTATTGTCTGGTTGTCTGATAGTCAAGAGACAATAGTGTGTGATTTCAGAGCCAATAAGAACACTATATTCTGTTATCCTATTGCAGCGTACGAAGCATCTACAGACCCACGTATGGATTCTTCCGAGACATCCTCCACGCCGAGTACAGAGCCACCACGGACGTCTACGCTCTCATGTTCCTCACAGACATGGTGGACTTCATCATCATCGTCTTTGGGTTCTGGGCTTTTGGGGTGAGTCACAAGAAGACAGTAGATTTGCAAAAGACATGGGTCCTATTTGTAACCATGGGTGCAATGCATAATAGGTTCTGTGTTCTTTGAAAGCCTTTGGATGAAGATCTGCAGATTTAATGTCTATATGTGGGTGTGCAGTGGCTCACGTTCAAAAAAAAGGAAAAAATTTCACACCTCGGGCTGTTCTTTATATGTCTCGTCCAGAAACACTCAGCTGCGGCTGACATCGCCTCCACGTTGTCCGAGGATCAGGTGCCCGAGGCCTTCCTGGTCATGCTGCTCATCCAGTTCAGCACCATGATCATTGACCGGGCGCTCTACCTGCGCAAGACCATCCTGGGAAAACTCGTCTTCCAGATTATCCTGGTCTTCGGCATCCACCTGTGGATGTTCTTCATCTTGCCTGCTGTCACTGAGAGGTGAGGAAGGGGTTGGGTTTTTCTTTTTTCACTACTAGAAAAGATTCCTTTTTGGATAGAACACTTGCAAGGCACCCTCCAAGCATTGGAGATAAAGGCATAGCCTTCTGCTGTGCTACCACTGCCATTTTTCAATTCCATAGACTCATCCAGGAATGTCAGGGATCCGTCAGCGCACCTTTGAAAACTCTCAGAACAAAAGACTCAGTTGTTGGTAGAATCTTCCTTGAATATCCTTGACATTGGAACAGGTTGGATGATCTATAATTTAAAAAAACAGCCAGTGAGGATCCTTCCTTGACTCTGAGTATGGTTTCAGAGCGGGCTAACCCTGCTTTAGTCCTACTATGTATTTGGCCTACTCATTCATTACACAAGATAATATAGAATCTCTTGTCAGTGCTTTAAACCATTCTGAGTCTCACATTTTCTGCTGAACATATTTGTGTTCAAATCTACAAAAAAATATTTTTTTTGGTCAGAGAATGAAGCCAATATAGGTTGCAGTGGCAAATGTTGCAGTGGCTTATGTTGAGTGGAATCACAGTCTCAAGTTCATTTGTGCAGGGGAGGGCCTTTGTCAGACAGGAAAGCTGGGTGTGTGATGAAGGTGAAAAATAATCCTCTTGTGGGTTGTCCATCTCTCTCTCTCTCTCTCTCTCTCTCTCTCTCTCTCTCTCTCTCTCTCTCTCTCTCTCTTTCTCCCTCTCTCTCTCTCTTTCTTTTGTCTCCTCTCAGGATGTTCAATCAGAACTCTGTGGCCCAGCTCTGGTACTTTGTCAAGTGCATCTACTTCACCTTGTCAGCCTATCAGATCCGCTGCGGCTATCCTACCCGCATCCTGGGCAACTTCCTCACCAAGAAATTCAACCACCTCAATCTGTTCCTCTTCCAAGGGTGAGTTGAGTGATGAATGAGTTTATCTTGCGTTTCTTGTGCCTGCATATCCAAGTAGAAAAGTATCAGTATTGATCAAAATACTGCAGAAATTGCATCTCAGAATGTATGCTCAAATTAGATCTATTGATGTATATACATTTTCCCTTATCTGGAGAATGGAATCACTGTGTACGCCAGCAGTAGAGAGATATTGATGGATATTGCAGGCTAAATCCCTTCTGTGTGAATGTGTCTGTGTGTGTGTGTGTGTGTGTGTGTGTGTGTGTGTGTGTGTGTGTGTGTGTGTGTGTAGTTTCCGTCTGGTTCCGTTTTTGGTGGAGCTGCGGGCAGTGATGGACTGGGTGTGGACCGACACCACGCTGTCCCTCTCCAACTGGATGTGCGTGGAGGACATTTATGCCAACATCTTCATCATCAAGTGCAGCCGCGAGACAGAGAAGGTGTGCTACAGACCATAGACTCGTGATTTATATTAGTTTGATCTTTTTAGCTTTTTATTTATGTATTATTTATTAATTACCTATTTATGTATTTATTTATTCATTTATTCATTCAGTGTTGTGTGTAGGTACAAGAAATTAAGTTCGATATATTCCTTATTCTTTATTCCTACCAAAAACACCCAGCAACCGTAAACAACAGGGCAGTTGGTCCTGGTGGACCAAAATCTTTAAGTTTACTTCCTGAACATTGTGCCAAGTAAACAAGCCATTTGCATGAGTGGGCACTTTATTACTTATTTCCTGCTGCCAGTACCCAGGGACATCAGGGACAGGAACATCAAATAACAGTTTATTGGATTGATTCGCACAACTTTCACCTTTAATGAGACTGAATGAGAGTTGACTCTTTATAATTCATTCCACAGAAATACCCTCAGCCCAAAGGCCAGAAGAAGAAGAAGATTGTGAAGTATGGGATGGGCGGGCTCATCATCTTTTTCCTGATTTGCATCATCTGGTTCCCACTGCTCTTCATCTCATTGGTCCGATCAGTAGTGGGCGTGGTCAACCATCCTGTGGACGTTACCGTTACAGTCAAACTGGGGGGCTATGAGGTAATGACACACACGCACACACACACGCATACACACACACACACACACGGCTGGAGCACCAATATTGAAGGGAGTCGTTTTATCATAATTGAACTAAAAGAAATCTTCTCATCTCCTCCATAGCCCTTATTCACCATGAGTGTTCAGCAGCAGTCTATCTCACCCTTCACTGAAGGAGACTATGACAAACTCACCAAGTTCTTTGGCAACAATGCAGTGAGTACTTCACCACTTATCCCTCGTCAACATACTGTGATTTACTCCGAATGAGTGTATAGTTAATATAAAGTTGTAGTTAATATAAAGTTAAGTTAGTAGGTAATAACTTATACCCTCCCCTGTAGGTTGAGGTTAAACCGACTGTGTGTGTGTGTGTGTGTGTGTGTGTGTGTGTGTCATCTCGTCCTCAGGTGGCTATGCAGTTCATCACGCTGTACAGTTTCGAGGACATCGTGACTGCCAACATCGAGGGCAGCTCAGGCTCCGTGTGGCGCATTAGCCCTCCCAGCAGACAGGAGCTCATCAAAGAGCTGCAGCACAGCCCCGCAGAGATGACGCTACGCCTAGCCTGGAACTTTCAGAGGTCTGACACACACACACACACACACACACACACAGACACATGCATACCATGCATTCACACAGAAATCCCAACCTGTTAAGTTTACTTTGTATGTTAAGGTGTTTATTTTTTGGTGTTGAGCGTAAGGCAAGAACGAACAAAAAACACAAAACAAAAATTCCGTCCTGATAATAATTGATTCTCTTTTTATCCATTTTTCTTACTGGTATTGAATTTTTTGGTGTGTGTGTGTGTGTGTGTATGTTACAGGGACTTAGGAAAGGGTGGGACAGTGGAGAACACCTTTGATAAGCACTCCATCCAACTGGAGCCGGGAGACCCTGTGCGATCAGACCTGTCCTTGCTGCTACTGGGCAACCGCACAGAACCTGTGTGAGTAAAGATCATACTCCCTCTCTCTCTTTCTCTCTCTTCTCCCTTCATGCATATGTGTGTGTGTGGGTATGTGTTTAACTGTTTCACAATGTCCTTCTTTAGGTTGGTTCCTCGTATGTTCCCCAACTATATCCGGGCTCCTAACGGAGCTGAAGCCAAACCTGTGAGTCAGCTCTATGAAGGTGAGAAAGGGGAACCTTGGAGAACTATTAGCACTCTTTGCAAAAATAAGAACATTTTATGAAATTAAATTGTTTTTTGTTTTCATTGTTGTTTTGTCTTTGACCCAAGTGTCAAAAAAATGTTACAAACCTCTTCCTGCATTTCTCGACCCGTGTCCTGTGTGGCAGGTGATGAGGAGGGCTATCAGGACGTGACGTTGTCCCTGACGAGTGACAGTATGGACAAGGGGGGGCAGGAGTGGTGGGACATCAGCATAGCGGGCTGTGACCCCTCCACCAAAGCCTGCGGGGTCCTGCCCATGGTCATCTTCAACGACAAAGTCAGCCCCCCCAGCTTGGGCTTCCTGGCCGGCTATGGGTAAGGGAAATAATCAGGCCACACACACACACACACACACACACACACACACGTACGTGCATGCTCACACTCAACACAGCCATACCATCTGCCTCAGCTCACACAGGCATTCATCTGCGCATAGTGACCCACTAGCTAGACCAGTGTCTGATTTATGTGGTCATTTCATGGGAGGAAATGGAAGGCCTGGATCATTAAACACCAATCAAAGCGCTGATATCACAGGGTAGGATGAGCGGGATGGCCACTGATGAGTCATATAGGATTTGGAAAATTTGGTAAAATGGATTGAAAACATTTGAAGGCATTTTACATTAATAGATGATGTCTTGGCCATTAAATTGGCCATTCTTTCTCAATGTGATAGTGAGAGTGTTTGTGTTTAGTGGGCATATTTTCTCAATATGTGAGTAGACAACTGAGTGTTTGCGTTCAGACAACTGACTGTGACGGTTCTGTCTGTTGACCCACGCAGGATCATGGGACTGTACGTGTCGGTGGTGCTGGTGATCGGCAAGTTCGTGCGCGGCTTCTTCAGCGAGATCTCGCACTCCATCATGTTCGAGGAGCTGCCGTGCGTGGACCGCATCCTCAAGCTGTGCACGGACATCTTCCTGGTGCGCGAGACGGGCGAGCTGGAGCTGGAGGAGGAGCTCTACTCCAAGCTCATCTTCCTCTACCGCTCGCCCGAGACCATGATCAAGTGGACCAGGGAGAAGGACAAGGACTAAAAGCTCCAGCCCGAGCCTCTCAAAGAGACGGAGGAGGGGGGGAATACTCAGCATCCAACACCAAAGCCAAAACCAGCCAACCTCGTCTGTTCATGGTGCCTGAGAACCGGGGGCCCGCTTGCTTGCATTTGTTTCCAGATGGTGCCTTAATCTTGGAAAGAGTTTTTTTTTTTTTTTTTTTACCCCATCCTTATGATAAAGGAGCACAGCAGCGTGCCAATTTTTGATAGATGTCTGCGTGTGGAAGTGTGTGTGTGTGTGTGTAGCGCTGTATGTCAATGCCAGGCAAGTGCTTTGCCTTTACTGTTGAGAAAGGGGGGTCGGGAGGATTTTAACACTGAAACACTCCTGTCTGTAACTCAGTCTCTGTGTGGGTACAAGGCAGACAGACATCCCATTGGGAACGGGAACACTTGAGGTGGCGGAGGGATGGTTGTTAATGGCAACAGTCCTGCATTTCTGTGCTGTTTACCTGGTTAGCTAAACTGGCCTACTTTGGACACACATGGTCTAGGCTATTTGTTTATCTTCATTCACAGTACACCCCCCCCCCTTTCCCCCCCTTCAGGACAGCGAGCCTCCCGCTCCAAACCCCTTAGTAAACTCCCACGTGTCGGACGGGCAGATGGAGAGCCATGCTGCCAAAGCGTCCGTTAGTGTGAATGGATGAGACAGGCAGCCAGAAACACGGGCCACCACGGGCCAAAAGACTGGATCAACTCCTGCCTCACTGTCTGTCTCTCCCCCTCAACAGACTGCTGGGAGATGTCAGGCACAAAAACGCTGAGCAGTGAAAGGACCTTTTTTTTTTTGCAAATGGAAACACTAGCATAAAAGCAGCACACGTCCTTATATTTCTACAGTACAACAACAAACTGTTTACAGAATGCTCAATGTAGTTGGATGGAAGTAAACTGTTACATGTAATTTTAAGTGATTTTGGGCAACAAAGACTTGAATTTTTCACGCTCCTTGCAAAATGGGGTGGTTTCACTGATGACATGTTAAATCAACTCTGTTAAGAACCAGTAATCATCCAAGAACAGGAATAGACTGGAATAGATTGTCCGGCCGCAATAATGGCCTCTGGAAAACGGTCATGCTGGAACAAAATCACCCACTTTATTTCTTGGTAAATTCTTTTCAACAATATTCTTCAATGTTTTTATGACAATCACTACTACTGTGTCAAATATTGTCCAATGACTGTAAGTATTTGAAATTTGTTGCCATACGGACCAGCTGGAAACTAACTTAAATAGTTTGATGATGTCCAACCATCACACATACTTTTTTTCCCCTCTGGAGTTGTTCCTGCTCCCTGAAAGTGGCCTTGCTAGCCTAGTTGTCTTGTCGCAGTGCAGGCGTTTTTACAGGGTTCTTTCTAAAGGGAAGTAATGTGGCGTTTCCACATCTGTGATTTTAAGTGCAAAACAAAAGAGGAAAATAAATATTGCACATCCGCAAATAAATAACACTCATTTATAAAAGTCTGTGTTTTATTCCATTCATCATCAGGCAGGTACATAGGAGCCACAGCAATAAAGTTAATCATTTAATCATTCCTTTGGAACTGAATGCCTCTGAAAGCATAATTAAGAAATAAATAACAGGTTGTATATGCAGCAAGGCTGCAGCCCTGTGTTATAAAGCCTGGCGAATACAAAATCAGCTTATTAAAAATTTAATAATAATCTAAATCCAGAATACTTGATGGTGTGATATTCTGGGCTGAGTCATCTTCAGCATTGTTGCTCTTCATCCTCATCTTCATCTTCATCCAGCAGAAACTCACTGATCTCGTTCCTCATCTCCATCCTAGTCAAAAGCCCATATCAAAGAGTGCTTAGAAAACACTCCACAAACACATCAACAGATGAAGAGCCATTGCTGTCATCCAAACAAAGCTTCGAAATTATTCAGCCGAGTCATTAATGCACCTCAGCACCACACCAGCAGTGTGCAAAATGCTTGTTGTACAGGTAAACAAAAATTAAAGGAGTACAGGTAAACAAATACTGCCATTTACAAATGACCCCGTCATAGCTGCAATTTTAGGCTGTATCATGGCTATTTTTCAATGTTCGAATATAGCTGTGTGCAAGCTGTAGCTTGTGAGTGTTTGAATAAAGCTGTGTGCTAGCCAGGATTGCCAACTTACCTCCTCTTCCGCCTCTCTGCTTCATTGACTATATATGATGGCAGGGTATCTACTGAGGTCTGTTGAAAGCACAAACACACGGAATATAAGAGCTCAAAACGGTTGTACTATAAGCAGGGTTCCCACACTTTGGTTACCATCAAATTCAAGGACCTTTCAAGGACTTTCCAGGACCAGTTTTCTCAAATTCAAGGACCACACGGGGTGGCATTACCTACTGCTACCGCTGAATGTGTTATCAATTAATAATTTTAATATTATTTTTAACTTGCATATATATCGACAATACATGAGAGAATTGCCAACTTCAGTTGGTTGGCTGGAATATGTTGGCTTATCCAACATCCAACTATTATTACCATCATTATTTTTGTCTACCTGACTCCCTTTGGTAGTTAGATTTGTCATTTAATTAGTTCATCATTACACAGAAATATTTGCGTGGTGGGGGTCCGTGATCAGCCCTCCCCCAGAAAATTAAAAAGTGTCCTAAATGTCCTTTCGTGCATTCAAGTGAATTTAAATAAGTTACCGCTTACTTAACAGAGGTAGACTAAACTAGCGAGACGGCTTCAGAGTACCCGACAACCTGTGAGTGTGTGTGTGTGTGTGTGTGTGTACATACATGTATGCATTAGAAAAGTCTGGGAGAAGGGGGGCCTGTGGTGCTTCAATACCTGTGGTGGTTTGGTGGCTTATCTGGGAAGAACACATGCTTTGGTGCAGAGAGTTGGTGGTTTGAATCCTGGGAAACTCATAACCAATCTTTTCTGAAATTACCAATCGTGTCTGAAGTCTGGGAAAAAAGGGCCTTGTGGTGCTTGATTGTTATCCTCTTTTGTAAGTCGCCTTGGATAAAAGCGTCTGCTAAATGCATGAATGTAAATGTGAGTGCTTTAGTACCTATGGCGGTCTGGTGGCTCACCCAGTAAGAGTGGAGGCTTATGTGCAGAGAGTTGGCGGTTTGAATCCCAGGTAACTCATAACCAGTCTTTTCTCATGTCTGAATTAAAGTCTGGGAGAAGGGGGGCCTGTGGTGGTTTGGTGGCTCACCTGGTAAGAGCATGGGCTTTGGTGCAGAGAGTTGGCGGTTTGAATCCTGGTTGATGCATTACCAGCCCCACACAACTTCAAGCGCTACGGCAAGGGGGGGGGCAGGACAATGGATGGGGGAGTTTATCACAACCCCGACCAAGCAGCTGCACCCTGCTATTTTTATATAGTGGTAATGATACTATAGTGCAAGTAGCCTGTGATACATATTACTGGGGCGGTTTCCATGCTTTCTCTTGACTGTTTCCGTATGTCCAAGCTATATGATATGTGCAGAGCTTTTCAATCATCCATCAATTTCATCATGCACCAATTGAAACATTCATTTCATATAACCTGCAGTGGTACATGCTAAACCACCAAAAACATTCAAAAACTTTCAAAGACGGTGTCTATGCCTATTCTCAAAAACTTTCCAGGGCCTTGAACTTAAGGATTTCAAGGACCCGTGGGAACCCTGTATTAGCTTTTCACCGAAGCAACAGAATCATTTTAGTCAGGGAGGACTAAAGAGCCGTATTCAATGCTCTTTGTTTTTCAGTCCAGTGGCTCACCATGTCTTTGATAGTTAGCCTACAGCTGTAGCACAGGAGACTCTTCAGATCGCTGTTCACAGGGTGCCTGCAAAACAGCCACCAAAACCAGGTCATCTGCAACATCTGGCACAGACACACTTCAGCAACATTCAACACCACCGTCACAACTTACATTAGTCCTCAATACAAACACGTTAATTTTCACACAAATTGAAAGAAAGGCGGATGTAGGCCATTCTCATCTCTCCATCACAACCCCCCCCCCCACACACACACACACACCTCACCTCACACTGGAGCTGGAGCAGCAGCCTCCTCCTCCACCACCACCATCACCACCACCGCAGCACCCGTCCCCTGAGCCTCCAGTTGTGGAGGAGCAGCCCTGGCCTGCAGACCCCGACTCTGATCCCAGAGTGCCAGTGACAGCCAGGGCCGGGGGGCTGGAGCCTGCAGCCTTCTTCCCCTGGGAGAGCCTCTCGGATAGCAGCGTGGCACTGAAGGCAGAGGCCTCCTCTGGGTGGCAGAGAAGAGAGCATGAGAAAGTGGAAAGGATTAGAAAGAAAGTATTTTCTTTTTTCAATCACACACACACACACACAGATGTGGGGGGTAGGCTTAGTGGCTGTGATTGCTTATTTTTGGTTATAATGTTTATGAGGGGGACCATCTCCCGTGCTATAGAATATGCGATCTATCCAAAACATGGCACGTACCGACGGCAGTGTCAAGGGCACAGAGACACAGAAGGCACTTGCTGGCACACTCGGCGTCATTCGTCTGGGCAGAGCGAGCGGTCTGGAGTTTCTCACTTGTCCTTGAGACAAACAAAAGAATGAGCAGCAACACACAGAGAAACAGACACACACCAAAAGCCCTCTCTCACTAGCCACTGCAGACAGAGCCAATTGAATATAGTTACTGCTCAGATGTCTTTAAAAAGGCTAACAATAATAGTCATAGTAGAGCATTAAGTGTTTTTAAGCACACTGCCCACACCAAAAAAAAAAAAAAAAGTACAATCAAATACAAATGTGCTGTGAAAGTTTCCAGGGCACTCCAACAATAACCTGTGGAAGGAATTTGGTATTGATTCTGAAAAGATTTAGCAGGTGTGTGTGTGTGTGTGTAAACCAGCGAGTGGATGAGCTAACCTGTAGATGGTGCTAACCGTGGAGGGGAAATCAGCCTGGAGTTTGGTGACGAAGCTCTCTGTCAGTCTCTGGATACTGGCTTTATCAGATGTCTGGTGACGATGGACAGAACAGGGAGAAGGGACTTATATGGGGACTTGATGGAGATATGGTTCTTAGACTACTTCATTAGAACCATGATACGAATATTGATTTATCTTTTTTTGAACAGACCCTTTATCACATAGAGATAGATGTTAATATGAATAAATAGATCAATATTTTGTTTATCCAGGAAGAAATTATTATTTAAGTATTATATATGCAGTTAATGAGAGACGTAAATCTTACTACAATAGTATTACTGCAACACCATTGAAAACAGAGTCCAGTTGCTGTGTACGAAATTCAATGCCTGAATTCCTCAAAGCTGCCCCTGTATTTTTACAGTGTGGTTTATGCTGGTTTATGATGGAGAGAGGCGAGACTAAACAGTGCTCCACTCTAGGAGGTCACGTGCTACTGGACTAAAACCATGACTGCACACTCTTGCTATCCTGGCCCTACCACATACTTATATTTACATTGACATTTACAGTATGCATTTAGCAGACACTTTTCTCAAAACACATTTGTTAACTATCAATTTCATTCAGCCTCCCCTAGAGCAACAAGTGCCTTTCTCAAGGCACAATGGTGGAAGCCAGAGTTTCCATGCTACCAGCCATATTCCTTAACCACTACATCACCACCACCCGACATATGGTGCAAGAAGTCTTTTCTGAAGTGAGACTGAAAACAAATTGGTGGATTAAGACATTCCTCATTCTCTGTGACCACCCATTTATGCTTTAAAATGCTCCCAAAGTAATTTACGACTTTATGAATATGAGTAATTAACTTTATAAATGCGGAAGAGCAAAGGGGAATGTAATCTACATAAACCATAAATCATGTGAGAAGGCAGCAGATACCCTCCAGTGAACTCGGAAATAATTCCGTACCATTCCCAACATTTTCTGTCCCGTTTTTCGGTCAACTCTCACCTTGGTGTCCAGTCCGGAGATGAAGACGGAGGGGACGGAGAAGAGTCTGTTGTAGAAAGCGATCTCTTTCAAGGAGTAGTCCCTCATGGGCCGCACGATGACCACGTCGCCAAAGCGCGGGTCTGCAAAGCCCTGCGAGCGCACAGACACGGGGGAAGAGACAAAAGACTGAATTACCATGCTGCAAGGACGTGGGTGGCTACTAGCAGAGCTTACCAGTGAGTGTGCCGCTGAATAATTGCAGACGAGAGACAAATCATGGAGGATGATGGTGAAGACGCATAAGTCATCCTTGCAGGCGCGCACACACACACACACACACACACACACACACACACACACACACACAAAGCAAAAGCACACACTCCCACCCACAGAAACACACAGACGCCACCACACACACACAATCCCACAGACCCACACCCTCTTTGACAACCCTGTAGTGGCCATTCCTTAGAGATGTAACAGTAATTAGTTAATCAGCACATCGGAATGAAATTCTTAAGGGATAAACATTTTCTTTTTCAATATTTGCAAGATACTCTCGTAACCACAAACGCAAACTCTGCTTCTGGCAGCACAGCATCATGTTGCCCAATAAAAGCCCTCTTTCAATTTAGTGTCAGTGTTTTTGATCAATTCAACACACTCAAACAGTGATGATTTTTTACTATACAGTAACCATGCTGTTCAATTCCCATATAGTGTGCCTTCAGATATACTGTATAACAAAGCCAAAATAGTCTATAGTCTATAATCTATAGACTAGTTTTATCCTATGAGGAAAATTTCTGCATTTATCACTTAATAATCGTAAATTAATTGATCCATCCCTTGGGTGTTTATGTGTGTGCCAATGTCTCTCACCGTGTCCATGGCGAGCGCAGCACCGCGGCCCAGTGCGATGTTGCCCAGCAGCTTGATGGCCAGGCGGGTGCAGCTCTCTCCCAGCATCACCTTGGAGTAGCCCCTCTGCCGGGCTGTGTGCAGGACCAGGTGCTGCCTGAGGACAACACACACACAGCTCAGGAGTATATGCAGTTCATTGATGAAAGCCAACAGAAAAGAATTAAATGGTGTATATATCCAGCACACTGTCTCACCATGTCTGACAAGTGGCTACTGTGAAGGGTGCCAGACAAAACAGGCCTACTAAGCCAAATGTGAACGATATATATATATATATATACATATATACACACACATACCTTAAAACATACAATATGTGACTGAGGGTACTGACATTTATATTTGCAATTTACAGACGCTTACTGTACGTTTGTTCAGGGCTAGTCTCCCATAGCAACTTAGGTTAAGAGCCTTGCTTAAGGGTACAATGGTGGCATCCAAGATGCGTAGACACACTCCCACACACACACACCAGTGATTGAACATTCACTTCTAACACCACAGAACGGCATAGTTGAAAGACGGGGATAAAATACTGTTGGAAGCTGGACACAGGCAGGAAAATCCGTGCCAAGCAGACCCCCTAACACCTTTGTCTCACTTCCACCATTATTAAGGTCTAGCACCTTCCTGAGCTACTGACCCAAACACAGAATTGATTTTGCCCTCATTGACACCAGCTGCTCGTGGATGACTCACAGAAGAAACGAGAGAGCCGAAAAGAAAGGAAGGAGAGAGCGAGAGAAAGACGGAGCTTGAAAAGAGAGAATGAAGGGGAGGAAATTAACAAGAAAACCCCCGGGAAAAGCGCTTCCACAAAAAAGGAAAAAACAGAAAAGAAATGATGGACACTGACTACTTGACTGATAGCTACTTGACTGCATTCCCCTTCCCTCTCCTCTGCTCTCCGCTCCGCCGGCAGGAGCTGGCAGGCAGACGTGGCAGCGGGAGTAGACAGAGCTGCGGGAGTCACTGCGGGAGTCACTGCGGGAGTGCCAATCATTACTCATTCCGTGCGCTAGTGAGCGGAGGTGTGAGGAGAGAGCAGCGAGTAGAAAGTCAAAGCGCGGGGGCTGAGTGAGTGCATGCAACTTACTACAGCTCCTAGACAGAGTGATGCTGCCTTGCCACGGCCCATATGAGCATTCACTACTAGGAGATGTAAAAGGGAGATGTAAACAAGGCATCCAGCACAAGAGGGGACGTGCGCCGGATGGGAAGGTTACCGGAGAGTCTGCAGGAGATCCTCCTTGGCGGTCAGTGTCTTC
The DNA here is from genome assembly GCA_017657215.1 of Limnothrissa miodon. Classification (NCBI taxonomy): domain Eukaryota; kingdom Metazoa; phylum Chordata; class Actinopteri; order Clupeiformes; family Clupeidae; genus Limnothrissa; species Limnothrissa miodon. The sequence continues at coordinate 135,899 of JAGFZM010001638.1, forward strand.
ACAGATCCAAAGAGTCTCTCCAAGGCCTGGGTTTGGTCAGCAAAGGGGAGGAATGATGAGGGCTGGTCATCGTGTGTTTGGAGATTAGCCACGGCATCTGCCAAGGAGTTGCCTCCATTCTGGATGAACTGGTCCACTGCTTTCTTGTAGGTGGAAGCAGAGTTTTCTGAAACTGCAGATACAGCTTCCAGAACTGAGCTGGGGAGTGTGAATACCTGGTGTGTGTGAGAGAGTGAGAGAGAGGGGGTTAATCAGGGGTTTTCTTTTTGAGCCCATTCTAAAATTACCTAATCTCACTTTGAAGTCAACAATTCTCACTGGTGGAGAAAAAAACTCCTCATCAAGCTCTGTGTGCAATGAGTTTAGAGAGGTCTCTTATACAGCTGGCATGAAGTAGGATGAGACTATATTTAGACACAAAATAATCAAGTCAAAACATCTTCTCAGCAAAGGAACAAATAAATAAAACACAAAAGATGCCAGTTGGGATGTTCAGGCAACAATGGATTGGCTGATGCAACCTTCCGAAACAGGAACCGCAGCACCAGCCCATGTTCAAAAATAAATGGGACAGAACAAATGGGACACTACATCAGAGACCCGGATGATCAAAGCCCCGACAAACATTAAGAGCAATAATGTCTCTCAGTGTAGCAAACGGCTCTAATTATAGCAGGCGGAGGAGCCGACCCTCTCGTTGCTGGGACCTGCAGTGCTGCTCAGACAATCCAACAGCTCACCTCCTCCAAGGTGACGATGTGGTAAGGGAAGCCTGTGGCCTGGAAGAGGCGCTCCAGTTGTACAGATGCCCGCTGACGTTCCTCCAGACTCTGCCCGCTGGCTCCCCCCTCTGCCAAAGGGGCCAACAGAGCATTAGTCAGCTGCACCACACAACAAAGCTGCCAAATCAAGCCTACTCAAAAAGAGGCTTCCACTTGCTAAGAGACGATTTTAGACTCAAGTCAAGCCAAAGCCTTTCATTTACCAGTAGGTTGTGGCACAGATTTAAAAACTGCCACTTCAACTTCAACTTATTTTGCTGAGCATGACAACCTAAAATTGTTACATTTGTGATGCAGTCTTAAAACATCAGTATATGTATTTTGAAAGCTAGAATGCCTAAATATTTGATTCACAACAATATCATCCCTACCACTCGTATGAATGGATAAAACATTGATTATAAAACCACAAGAAAACCAAGCAAGATCAGCTGTACATAAGACCAGGCAGACCTAGAAAAATTATATTGCACTGCAAGTCTGCTGCAAGGGTACCAATTATTACTGTTGAAAAATACCAAGTCTGAGATTGGACCATAAACTGTATGGATTAGACAGTAATACAGCCCAGTTCTCTTTACACTCAGCTTCTGTTTTTTTGTATGAATCCACACTTACATCAAACTGATAGTCGTCATGAGAAGGCAATAAATCTGCATCAAAATATCAATATGCAAACAGTAACATTGTAATCAACAGGTTAATATTTTAAATGATATTTATAGGTCTGATAATAGAGTTCTTATATTGTCCGAAAGCAGGTGACTCACCATCCACATAGATGATTCCAGGTACAAAACGTAATTTCTTATGAGCATCCCGACTCAAACCCTGAAACACAAAATGCAGCTCAGGGTGGCAAAATGATCACAAGTCTTTCTCTTTCTACTCAGATTGTGCATGCTTATTTTGAGGGTAAAATCACCTCTTGAACTTGGGCCAACATGGAACTTGATGACAATCCACCGGACACAGCCAGGAGAACCTTAAAAGCATATGAGGAATGTAATGCATCAACAAGGCAAAGTAAGCGACTCATATTCTTTCTGCAGGTACAGACTTTCAACTCACCCTTTCACCAGGAAAGATCACACGGTTTTTACCCAACATGGCACGAAACTTGTGTATGAAATATTCCTTAAAACAACCCCTAAATAAATATGAAAGGCATGAATCAGAACGATCAGGTTATAGAATTTATGAGAAAAGTAAACATGCAACAGAACATGCCTTGAACTAAAGTTGGTTTACCTGCAAAAAGCATCTCCGCATCTAATAATCAGGGCTGCCGTACCTTCTTTACACTTCATACACTTCGCCGAGACACTGTGAACAGGAAGTGTGTCCATTGTACACAGTGTTGGGGAGTAACTAGTTATATGTAACAAAATTACGTAATTTAATTACAAAATAAAAGTAACACTACTAAGTTACAGTTACATTGAAAAACTGTGTAATTAAATTACATTTACATTAAGGAAATATTCAAGATTACATTTCAAGTTACACATCTTCTGCAGTGAAACATTTGTCGTCATGTTTGAACTGCATGTCTGCACTTGCAATGATGACTGCAATGTCAGATAGAAACTTAGTGTTGGCCTTGCCCAGGGATGGTCAACAAGTCAGAGACAAAGAGCCACATTTTTACTGTGTTACCGCAAGGGCCACATCATACATTAATATCACCCCTTTCTCTCACCCACACCCACCCATCCACCCCTTATGTAAGGCAGAATGATTTACCATTACGTTCAACAAAAAGCTATAAACTCCCCCATTTGAAACGTCCTGTGTTTATCTTCATTTCACATTGCTGTGCATGTATTCCCTGCCATTTTGAGAGCGAAATAAACAAATTGTTTACTTAAATGATCTTGCCCCTGCCAGAAAACTTGACTGTATTTTCATCTCACACACATGCACATTTGTGAAGCGAACACACACACACAAACAAAAATGCAAGAGACCAAGCAAAGAGCTGCATGCTGTCCAGGACCGCGGGTTGGCCATCCCTGGTCTAGCCCATTGCAGAAAGTAAAAATGATCTAGCAGTCACACAAAATAGACAACTTCTAGTTAATGCACTGAAGTCTAAGGAGTTTGTAGGGATCTTTACAGCAGTCAGTGTTGATTAATACTTAAAGGGTAATCAATGGTTTTAAAAACTGGAAATGATTGAAAGCTGATAAAATTCATTCAAAATGTGGGAAAGTGATTAAAAAGTAATCAAATGTAATTAGTTACAGTACTTTGTTAAAGTCATTGAAATAGTTACACTACTATTACATTTTAGATAGAGTAACTTGTAACTGTAACACATTACATTTCCAAAGTAACTTTCCCAACACTGATTGTATAAGGAATGCGATATCAAACATGTAAGGCAGATAGATGCCAGCATATGTTGTGTGAATGTACAACGGAACAAAAGATATTAAAGTGAGGCCTTTTTCTTCCTCTGAGGGACTGATGGAGTTGTGCTCCAATGTCTGTGTTACACTTCACCAACTTCATAAAGTTATTATCACCACTGTGCCCACAGGAAACCTTACGTGTGAGCAATCAAGTGCAGGTAAAACACACTGCTTCATATCAACAGAAATACAACAAGCAAGATTTGACTGCTTACCCTGCCAATGACCTACTCTCCAGTGCACCATTATATTCTTCTTCAACCTGACACATGGTAGAGACAAAATGAAGCCGGAAGAATGGTCTGTTAACTTAATAACTCCTTAATTACAGTGCCATGGTGAAGCTACAAGTTAAAGCGTCGACAAGACAGTGCAGCCGTCAATAGCTAAGTTAGCTGATAACGTCGCATCTTGTTCGCAAAAATAACGGCTTTCCGTTAGCAAAAATCGCAGTAAATCTATTCGGGATATGGTGCAGCGTTATTTAAATAGACTAGCACCATGTCAAGAAACAAAACTCAGCAAACTGTAGCCATATGATTACTACCAAAAGAAACCCCACTTGCTTGAAAACGCGACACGTGAAGAAACGAGCTGTCCATTTTTGATGACGCAATGTTTTCGCTTAGAACATCAGGGGTGAAAGAACGTCTGCCAGTTTGAGATTGAGATTATAGTTACTCCCACTATAAACCTGTACAATATACTAGACACATTTTCATGCTAACACTCGCATGAAATATGTGTATTTTTTTAATATAGTGTAACAAACAGACCTTGCTTTGTTGTAAAGGTGGGTGTACTCTGGCGCCACCTGGCGATTTTTGTAACGTTTGGCGCAAAGGCGAGTGGGAATGTAGTTGTTTTATAGCAGGAAGGCTTACGTAGAAATTGTGCTCGAACTACAAGACCCACAAAATCTATGGTCTGAAGCTAATTTAAACGGTTTTGTTAAAGCTGTCTTGTAATGTTTACTTCTTTCGCGTTCCGGCGTGTCCTCTCTACTGAGCGCTACAGCTTGCTTGATAGAACATATGCGGCAGTTTCCGACGTGTCATAACAACATTTTTACCCTCGACCACTTGTTTCAACATACGGATTTATATTGGTTAAGAGTTCAGTCGATGCATCGACGTTTCTACACTCCAGTGCAGCTGTAAACCAGAGCGAAGTGCCAACAGAGATCCGCTTTCATGATGGCGATGTTCCGCAGTTTTGTGTCGGCTGCCCAGCTTAGACAGCATCACCATCAGCATCAGCAACAGAACGGGGCAGCTGCGGCCGCACCTGGGGAAAGCCTCGAGAGCCAGTTCTCCTGTCCAATTTGTTTGGAGGTCTATAATAAACCTGTCAGCATTGCGAGCTGTGCACACACGTGAGTATCGATAGCAGCTTCTGACAGTTTATTGTGTACATCCTTTGGGTAGTGGTACCGGAAGGCCAGTTTCTTTGTTGTTTTTAAACAAAGTAACAAGCTAAAATTATCAATGTTTTTTTTGTATTCTCATATGATAAATATATCTAGTTATGTGTTATTGTGCTGACAACTACCACATCATTGCCAAATCAACTTGTAAGGCTCAGAAGTGGCGTTGTGCCTTGTCAAAAATAAAATTTCCTTTCGTCTGTTTTATAATGAAATTAGCAGTTGCCTATAATGTATATCGTCCCCAAAGAGAACCTTACTCAATTTTACTTTTCTAACCGTGTAACGTTAAAGAAATTTAGTAGCCTATATGACATTTCTTTGGCGACACCACAGACAGCTATGCATCCAAGCTATTGTTTTGTCGAGTTATGTGCTCAAAGGGGTTGCAGCATCAGATATAGGCTAGATTAGGTTTTGTAATCTAAATGTGTATTTGTAATCACTTTCCACTACATATGCATGTTTGAAACAATACATTCAGATATACACATCGAAGATTTTTTTCCTGGACAATTGACATTTCGCTATGAAAGAGACTTGTCAAAATCAGTTGGTCAGTGTATGGATAAACCATCTTAGTGGTGAGGAGAACAAAGCGAGCAAGGTGTGCGAACTAGTGCTTTAAAAAGGCAGCTTACGGAGTGGTATCGGCGTCAAGAGGAATTGAGGAAAAAACACTGGACAATCGCTTGTCAAACACGAATCCCGAGACAAAGGGAAGCCGTGACAGCGAGCACTGCGCCGCTTTGTTTTGTTCAAAATCAACACTCTTAGCGGTGGAGACCTAGTGGTCTGTCAAGTTCAAGCATCCGTACTTGGGCTGGTCACACAAGGGTATTCGGTGCTGATGAATTGTTCATGAACCTCTCACCTCTATTGTATATTGTTGGACCGAATCGATTTTTTGTCCATCGAAATGCGGATAATCTTAGTGTAATAAACCATTGTTGACACCGCCAAGGTGTTATTAAGTCATCAATTGCCAGTAGAAAAGGCTTGAAGTCCAAAGTAGGCTTGAAGTCAGATTGTTGTGAGAACTAAGCATATGAGGCTGGTGGTTTGAAGGGTTAATGTAGCCTACTGTAGATTAGGCGTCTCTGGATTTATGTTCATGAACAGTGAAAAGGTTATGTGGAGTCTGGACCTGAATCTCCTTATTGTCATATTTCTGCCTTGATTTTATGCCTAATAATGTCCACGGAATGGAATGATTTCGATTTAAAACCACCACTAACAGCAAATGGCTCGAGTCTTTTCATAGCTCCTACTTGCTTTCACAACTACATAAATAAAAATATCAGGAAATGGTGACGAGAGGAACTGACTTGTGACTTTTTGGAGATGTTTGTGTGTGTAAAAATAACACCTTTTCAATCGCTGGTAAGGAACATGTTCAGATCTAATATACTCTCTTTTGAACACAGGGACATTTTGTTTAAGAGACAAAGCTTTCCTACAGTGCCTTTGATGTCAGGATGACCTATTAAGAAGGAATTATTCCTCTTTAATAATGATGCCTATGCCACAGCCTTTGATGTATACAAAAGAAAATGTAACTACATCTATTCATGTAATTAAATATGACTAAAGCCGTTTGGGGGGGGGGGGGGGGGGGGGGAGCAGCTACCACTTCTTGAGTTGTGGTCATCACTCAGAACATATCTTAAAGTTGGTGCACCTTATATATTTTCATATTAACAAATGTGTGCCTTTCTAGCGTGTGTTGTTTACATGTTGTTTTGTGATCTTGACTATAGAGGTAGGAAGTGGGAAGGGCTTGTTTGTCAGTATGATTTTCAGAACTTGTAATGGAAAGCCAGAGCAGACCCCTCTCTCTCTCTCTCTCTCTCTCTCTCTCTGTTTCCATATTTTGGTTTGTTTGGGCTGTGTAGGCTTTCCAAAGCACATAGCCAGACTCTAGCAGTTCCTCCCCCTGCTCAAAGCACATGCGCGTGGCTATAGAAGAAGCCCAGTCTTTGCCTAGGCCCGGCTCTCTCAACGTCACGCGCACATCAGCAAATGCACTCTCCAGCAAGATTATTATGTCATGCTCATGGTTCACGCACAGTGGATGGAGTTCAGCATGCCATGTATAGCAATTATCCCGCAGCCAGCAAGCTCACCCAACTCTTTTCTCTCTCTCCCAGATGTCACTTAAGGACGTGTGTGTGTGTGTGTGCTGGATATTTATAGAAATGACCACTGGGGAAGGAAGTAAAGCTTTGTCACGGCATACTAGCTAATGGTCTCTGCTGTCTACCCGGTCAACAGTAAAAGTATAGCACTACCCCACGAGACGGCTTTGAGTTCTGCTGGTTTCAGAACAGGCTACTTCTCACCCCATCCTCCTCCTTAAATGAATTAAGCAGCACCAAGGAGTTTTGAAAACCACACCCTCTACAGCTTGGAACGGAAATTTGCCATTAGGCAAGTCAATTGTAGTTTTACTTGAACTACAGATCGCTACCCGATTGGGCAAACTTGTTTAGTGTCGTTAAAACCCATTTGCTCAGAGGGCCGCTGAGCAAATGTATGCAAGTATCGTTCACCTTGTTACGAGTTGATGCACCACCAAAACGATTTTGAAAACATAATTTTAAGGTTTTAAAAAGTCTTTGGTGCTGCTTTAATGGAAGCTGTAATTAACAAACCATTGCCTCGCCCTGTCCACCTCATCTAAAGGTAGTAGTCTGGCCTATGACTGGGGCGACCCTGCTCCTGTTACCTCTTACAGCCGGGCAATAATCCTAATCCAGCCCAAACTCCCAAGACACCATCTGCTTTAATCCAACACAACAGAGGCCACAGCTATTATGCTGTGGGGAATTCACTCATTTACTCAGGGCAAGGCTGTTGTACATTAATAGTTTTAGTAGAGTGCGTTTTAATCACAATGCCTATCTGCTAATCGAGAGATTTTGAAGCCTCGGCTCAAGTCCTCCGAGGCCAGCTGTCTCTTTGACTGATTACGACCAGGACTTGGTGGTAGGTTTTTGTCCGTTTTTGCAGTGCCTCACAGTTGCAAAATAAAAAAAAAAATCAAGCTTTTTTTTGATGCAGCCCCATTACAATACCCTTCACTACCATGTTCCCACATGCCACTGCAAGCGCTGTTTAGTTTTAATAGCGAAGTCGTATATCTCGCTGGTGCTTTGCACCAAGGTTTTGAGTTTTTATTCAAGGGCCTGCAGCACACATCTGTCCTGGGAGACAGATAAGCACGATCAGTCAGTCCACATCATGCTTTCAGATGCAGGTGGTCCATGAATGTGGAGAGAAAGAGAGAGAGACCAAGGTTGGTAGGTCTGTGCCCAGAGCAGAGACATTCCTGGCCCATCCCCCTCTTTGTCTCCTGTCTTCTCTGCCTTTGGTAGAATGCCTCACTGAAATCACTGAGGCCCTCAAGGTAACGCTGGGTTCTGCATGTTTGTGAGGCGTGGTATGTATGCGTGTGAGCCAGATTTCTATTCTATTCTGCTGGCTACAGTGTCTTGTACTGTGGTTCTCTGTAGGTCTCTCTCTCTCTATCTATCTATCTCTCTCTCTCTCTCTCTCTCTCTCTCTCTCTCTCTCTCTCTCTCTGTATTTGTCTCTCTCTCTCTTTCTTTCTTTCTCTCTCTCTCTCTCGCTCACGTGTAGTGCAGGTACACATACATCCATGCAAGCGGTCCGTATATCGACAGTCCTCCGAAAATGGGCCCTGGCATTAGGGCATGGGAGCGGAATTGAGTTGATGCACTAGAAAACTGAGCCACAAGTGTGTGTGTGTGTGTGTGTGTGTGTGTGTGTGTGTGATTTGCCCCATGCCACACTGATTTGGGCTATTACAAGATTTATAAGTCTATCGTTTGTGTCTGCCATCGCCTGCCAAATAATGAAAAAGAATAGCTTAATGTGCAATGAGTCTCGACTCTGCACCATGCAGAGTTACAGTTATCTGATAGTGTTAACTCTGGATCGACTACATACGTGATTTAAATGGCTGGTCTTCAGATGAATTAAGTTAGGCTAATGATGCCAATTTATCCTTTCACACCATTTCAAGTAATTACTTACAACTGGTCCATATTTAGAATGAATAAAATCACAAAAAATGTCTGTCATGGTGTAGGCAGCATTGTTTTGCCTGTGTTTGCATTTCTGCTTCATTTGGCATCAGTGGATATTAGCCTTGACTTGCATGAAATAATTATAAACAACAATACTTGACAACAACTTGGGCAGTTCCGTCTGGTCTTCTGAGTGCAGCTTGAGTGGGTCTGGCTGTAACGCCTCTCTCATGCTTTGTTTTGTGTGTGTGTGTGTGTTTTCGTGTTGTGAAGCTATAGCATAAAGTGGTGAATGTTTTGCATTATTTCTCCCAAGTGACTTCCTCATTGCTTTTCTGGGCTACTCTACCTCAATTATCGCACAACACACGTCAGTGCCTGGGCAGTAATGGGTGTTAGGCTACATGAAACTGTAAATGCATCTTCTCAATGCATCAGTACTTCTTGGTGCTTCACTTTCCACATTTGGAAGCGCGTTAGCATTCAGGCATAAAATAATGGACCAGGAAGTCCTCACATGCCCTAGGTTCTATTTTTGTCTGGACCAAAACAGCAGCAGGCGACTGTATGCTATTCTAAGTCATCTGTGAGAACCGCCTTATTTTTAAAGAACAACAGACTAATTTGTCAGTGCACCCGACAGCAGAAGGACTTCAATGCTCTGGTGTCACCAGAAATATTAATGTGTAACTTGGCTGTGTAGTTCCATGTAATCTGCCCATTCAGTTAGTCCATCTTGTAAAAAAAAATAGATTTCAAGCCGCAAATACTTTTGGAATGTAAAAAAGAAAAACAGAGTGAAAGAGAGGCAGGGGATCAAGACAAAGCCTTGGAGACACTCTAGGGTGGGAGAGAGACTGTTTGTAGAAGGAACAAAGCATGCAGGCCAAGATGAGAGGGCAAGATGAGAGTGGGACAGAGTGCAGAGTTAAGTGTTTGTGAATGGGCCTCAGTTTGACTGGGCTTTACTGTGAGACCAGATTTGAGAGAGGACCAAAGGTGGACTGGCCATGTCTGCGGATTACATCTATATCGCTTACAGAGAGAGAGAGAGAGACAGAGAGAGACGCCTAATCAATATTTAACGTCTCTGCTCATCTTTGTGCCTGGGAGGTGGGGAGAGAATCCCTCGGTGTGCAGGAGAATTCCTCAATAGCTGGCCCAACAGGTCTACAAGAGCTCTCTTCATTTGACGCTTTGCTTAACACTCGCGCCGGTGCGAGAGGCAGCATGGAGCTCAGCTGCCAGGGTCTTTGAAGCAGCACAGACAACCACAGGATTGCTGGCAAGGTCTTCGGACAAATCTCGATTCATGCATTAAAGTGAAAACCTGAGATGCCCATTAAATATCGCCACATTAATTAGCATCCCCTGAAGGCACATCAATCAACCGTACACATGTAAAAGAGGATTCTTGGAAGAGGCCACAGATGCTTCTAGAAACCACTCTGAAGTTAACCTGTGTGGGATCAATCTTAGTTGAACTGATTGCTTATTGAATTCATAGTTTACAGACATATTTGTTTCGATCTGTGGGCACATGGAAGTCATTTGTCAGACAAAATGAATTATGGTTTTGGTCATGAATTCCATATTTGCCATATAAAACATGCCATGTAACATGATTCAATTGTAATTCAGTTGCAAAATGGCAAAAAATTATACAGCATTCACTACCATAAGCCATTTTGCCTAGACACCCTAGCGCTACCTACTGCTTCCTTTCAATTTGTCATTTAGCTCCACCACTGCGTCAGGGAGTGTTCAGGAATCTATTAGATTTCCACCATCTGCAGACCAATCAGCGGACCGAGGGAGGGCTCAAAGCGATGAGTGTTGTGTTCAGCATTGGTGCGTTAGAGCATAATAGCATATAACTTCACAGCCAAGCACCAAACAATAGGTTGAAGCAGAAAGAATCTACCTACTAAGAAGCGAACATACCTCAATGAAGTTTAAAAAGAGGACCCTTTGCTCAATGATCCCTAAACGTCAGTAGACTCCGAGTTTCATCCTTGGCTGAACTTTTACCAGTGGCATTTCTGGAAAGGAGGGAAAAACTGGCTCACCACACCACATCGTTCGCTGTAATAAAAGAGGCTTTAATCCAGGTGTGGTGGTGGATGTTGTGCCTCTGCATTGTGCTCTGGTGAGCTTCCCTGTATCAGTCCTGGCACACACCTCACTGCCGCTTGTGATTATATTGTTCTCTTTTCAAGGCCAAAACAAATACTGTAAAATGTGGGCAGCTCGCAGGGTAGGAGAGGAGGGAGAGGCTGTGAAATGAGTCGGAGACTCCGATGAGAGATTAGCGCTCTGTGACTGCGAGGTGTAGCGATGGCCTCCCCCTCTTCTCTGGTGATAGAAACACTTGTTTTGGCTTTACACATGTACAGCTCACTGCTAGAACTTCAGTCCCTGCTTGCAGCAATGCTTCTGTCAAACAGGAAGAATGCTGTGGAGCTGTGCAGCGCTGTGCTGTGGTCAGTGCATTGGTGTTAGATACTATTGCGTCCAGCCCACTGACTTTTTGTTGAGATCTGTTTCATCATATTTGTTGAGTACTGTCACCTCTTTTCTCAGAGGCCTTCAAAACCCCTGCAAGAGGAAAATATACACTTCATCAACTTTGCTCTGCACACAAAAAACTAATTGATTAAACTAGGGATTACACTAACCACAAATCAAATTAAATAATGCAAATTCAGTGTTGGAATGAACTGGATTTTTTTTTTCTTTCGTTTTTCAGCCTCACAGGTCGCAGACTGACAGCTGTGTGTCTGCTGTTTGTGTGGGGTGGTGTGTGCTCATAACGGTTTTTGCAATGACTACTCGCCCTCTGACCTTAGAGGAAATGTTTCAAAACAAGTTCATTGGCAAGCAGCCATAACGCAAGGCTAACAGGAAATTGGGCCGGTCGTCTCTGGCTTTTTGAGAGCCTACGAGGCAGGTGGTAATAACCACCCTGACCTTCATTCAGACAACGCTCCTCATTCTTTCATCTGAAGTTCACTGCAGTTGTCTGCATTGGTTGTCTCCGAGCTCTTTGACGTTGGTGGTGAGACACACCAGCAGTTTTTCCCTTTCTGACGAGCCCTTGGATGGGAGGGGGGTGGGGCAGTGGAGTGGAGAACGCAGAAGAGAAGCATGCGTGTTTCACTGACAGACAGAGAGAGGAATAAAAGAGAGCAGATCGCCTTTGAGATGCTCCTCAGATATGTTGATAAAACCGCATTTCCTTTTTTCCCCCTTCTTTTTTCTCTCTCCCCGGAACACCACTAGACTCAACTCTGCAGCTCTGGAAACAAATCACTCCCAATCCTCACACTGCTGCCTGTGGCGCTGAGAGATGAAACCACGGGCAACTTTAGAGCTGAGGCCACAGATGTCTCTCGCAGTTGCTGCACTGGATACCTTTTTATTTGACGTTTCTGCAGTTCATCCTCCTCCTCCTCCTCCTCTTCTTCATTACAATGCAGAGCGGCTTTCGAAATTACATCGCATCACATATTCTAAAAGCGGCCTCTACCCAAAGAGCGCTGTAGGGAAAGCCAAAATTTCCTTCCTTATCGTTTCCGCTGATTGCTTTTATTGAACTATAATTGAGAATTTTTGAAACCCGGTGCAGCTTGCAATATGTAAACAGTGAGCAGCAGTCACCAAAAGATCTGTGGTGTTTATAGCTTAGCTTCTAACAGGGCAGGTTCTGACCGGCCTACTGCAGATGTGTAGATGTAATCTAAAGTGCAAAGTTGTCTGCAAATGGACATTTCTTCTTTTACAGCCTGGATGCATATGTACTTGTATGTACACATGTATTTTCTTTTTGTCTTAAATAGTGAAGAGATGTAAAAGGTGCTAAAAAACACAACTTGGAGTCCTGGACTGCAGACTTCAGAAATTGTTATGAAGTTGTTATCTTTCAACATTTTATGGCTGTATTAAGACAGGGTCTTTATTAGATCCTACCCGAATAGCAAATATATTCAGTGTTTAAACCCCAGCACTGTTCTGGTTTTCGTCTGATGATGAATTCCAAAAATGTACAAAATGCTCTGTACTCAAGAAGTTTATTTTTGTAGGCTGCTTTGCTTCAAAAGCGCAGCAGTGGGAAAAAAACTTACCTCTTTTCTCAGAGGCCTTTGTGAAGATGTCAGACCCCAGGGAACTCAAAACTGTACAAATAAGTAGAAATAAGAATGCCGTCAGTGTTCTGGCAAAAACAGCTATTTTTAATATGGTTATCTCCTGATGACGGCTTTAGATAATTTTTATGTTTTTACATAGTGTTTTAATATAAATTCAGTGGTTAGAGAGTATGACGAAATACATCCAGTTGTAGTAAAAAAAAATGTTACGACTTTGTAGGCAACCAACTATGAAATAATTCAGCTTTCTACTGTAGAGCTCTCTGCATGTGTCTTGTTCATCTGCTTTCACAAACCTGGGATATTACACCTATGATTGGTTAGCAGCTCTTGTTCCTAGCAAATGATTGGTTAGCAGCTCTTGTTCCTAGCATATGATTGGTTAGCAGCTCTTGTCCCGAGCATATTATTGATAGTACACATACTGAATATGCAGAATGGAGCCTTGGAGAGCCATCTTCACTCTTTTGGCAAACAACAGTAGAAAGATTGTAAAAAATTAATAAAAATAAGAGAGAATCAAAGTAAATAGCACTGCATTTCTCTCAGCTCATTTTCCTACAAACACACAACAGCATCTCCTGGGGAGGTCAAGTCAGAGGCATGCAAAAAGATTTACAGGAGAAATATGGAGGAATGTAGTGTGTGTGTGAGCGAGAGAGAGAAAGAAAGAAAGAAAGAAAGAGAGAGAGAGAGAAAGAAGGGGTGCATAAACTATCAGTGAGCCAGCAGAAGCTCAGCTACAGCCCTCTTTCTCACCTCCCCAGTTGTTAGAGCCAGCACAAGAGAAAGACAAGGGTGGTAAGCTGGGCTCCTGGGAGGATTGGGCATACATGTATGTGGTGCTTGAAAGGAAACTCCTAATAGTTGTGAAATTTCCCAGCATGCTCTGGGGCCACAATAATGAGTGACTGGTTTAGAAGGAGAACTAGCGAAAGGGGTTGTGGCTGTAGGCTTTTGAGTCGACGGAAACTAAGCAAACGAATCCATGAAGCATCGAACCAGCTTTTTTTTGGCTCAGTTTTACACGTAAAGCGACGAGTGATGCTTGCGTGTGAACCGAGAATGGACGCCTTCTCATCTCCTCCTCATCTCATTAATCAGCTTGGGTGTGAGGATGAGTGTGAGTGTGACAGTGTAAGGCGTCAGTGCCTTGATCCAGATTAGCACACAATGCTCATTAGCCTTAATGTGAGAAACAAGGCCAGTGCACTGTGTCTGTGTCGCCCTTCTGTTTATAGGGTGACCCACAGCCGTGTGTGTGTGTGTGTGTGTGTGTGCGCGTGTGCGTGTGTTTGTACGAGGTGGATGTCTATCTTGTTTTGAGCCTGGCAGACAGTTGGGTGTTTGGCGGGCGAAGGCTGGGGAAGTGAATTAGTCACACACCTGCTTGTCTTACTGTGCCTCCTCCAGTGACCTTGTGGAACCCTCCTGTAAAATTGGTTTCGGTTTGAGTGATTGCGCTCCCTGTCTCTACAAGCTCTCTCTCACAAAGTGACACACAGCCACACACACACACACACACACACAGTTTTTGTTGGCAGAACTGATGGGCCGCTCTGTCTACATTCCGTTTTTGAAGGGAGAAGGTGAAGGGAGATAGAGAAATAGTGGATAGATAAAGCGTAAATGGAGGGATCGAGTGAGTGAAAGAGAGCGGGAGGGAGTGAGAGATAGAGACAGAGAGAGACAGAAAAGTGGAGGAAAAACAACTGAATGATTCTCCCATAAACTGCTGCCCCATCCATCAGCGAGTGGCCCGGCTGCCGGCTGCGCTGTGTGTGCTGACGCTGCCGTGCATTGTGGGCCAGCCCTTGCGCTCTGGTGTGCTGAGTCATGCCGTCCGGGGCCCACGGGGCGGGCTTAGGTGGGCTCTGCTGGCACACCACCCTCGGCCCATTTTTCAGTGACATAATAACTCGGCCCTGGAGTGCTGGGGGTGGTGGGTGGAGGCACAGAATGCCAACACCAACTGGCATTTTTTACTCTCTGAAGGCCCTCTGGCCAGCATTCAAACATTTGCATTTTCCATTTTCTATTACTGCAGTGAAATGTAAAAAAAAATTAAAAAGGAATAGAACTGAATGAAATAAACCTGAATTAATGTCTTTTAAAAGTTAATAGTAATAATAGTAGTAACAACAGGATAAAAAAAGCTGTAATATAATGAATATTGAGAACTAAAATCTGAAACTGAGTGAGTGTGTGTGTGTGTGTGTGTGTCATGCAGGTTCTGCGGAGATTGTCTGCAGCCATGTCTCCAGGTGACGTCCCCTCTCTGCCCCCTGTGCCGCATGCCTTTTGACCCAAAGAAAGTGGACAAGTCCTCCAGCGTGGAGAAGCAGCTCTCCTCCTACAAAGCCCCGTGTCGGGGGTGCAGCAAAAAAGTGAGTGTGCTTCTGTGTGTGTGTGTCGGAAAGTCTCTGCGCCATGTGTGTTGTAAAGCAGAGATTATCACAGAAGTATCACTGCACTCTTGCACTCCTGATTAATCTAAAAACAAACTTCTTTTACCCGTGTGAAGTGCATTGTTCCTAACAACCAAGCAATAATAATAAAGTATTCGTTTAAAATTGTAAAACATAGATGTTGCCATGTGATGAGTCCAGTAGTACCAGAGGTAAACTGAGGCTGATGTAAATCGTTGGTAATTTTCAGTGCGGCTACCATATGTTATCTCCTTCTGAGAATATTCTTCCGCTCTCCGTGTCTGTCCAGGTCACCCTCATGAAGATGCGCTCACACATCACGACTTGCACAAAGGTCCAGGAGCAGATGGCCAACTGCCCCAAGTTTGTGCCTGTGGTGCCCACTTCACAACCCATACCCAGGTGAGCGTGGCAAACATCCATACCTGCACACACATACACACACACACACACCAGCAAACATACAGTACTCTACCTGCACACACGTCCGAGCCAACCTTCCCATACCAGCCAACATACCCCCACACTCATCCCGGTTCTCCGCCAGTGGCTTTTGTCTCATCCGTCGTCACCATTGTCATCATCATTCATGACCGCAATCTGTCACACCTCCGTCTCGCAGCAGCAAAACCCAGCAGCCCAACCCTTCCCACGTACACCAAAGTAAACAGCTGGCACTCTCCCTTGACAAGTCAGTACAAACAATGTCCTCGCAGAGACACAAGGAGAGAAGTTTCTGTCACCATCAAGGAGTTGAGCTACTGTTGTTCCCTTTTCTTTCTCTTTTTCTTTCTCTCTCTCTCTCTGTCTCTCTCTCTCTCTCTCTCTCTCTCTCTCTCTCTCTTTCCTCCTCTCTCTTTCTCTCTCTCTTTCCTCCTCTCTCTCTCTCTCTCTCTCTCTCTCTCTCTCTCTCTCTCTCTCTCTCTCTCTCCTCCTCTGCTGCAAGTGAAGGCAGAAGGGTGGGGGAACTGGAGAGAACAGTCCTCCATAGGCCTTGGGGAAGAGGGGTAGACAGAGATGAGTCATCCTCTGTTCTTTTGTTTTTTCCCCCTCTCTGCTTCGTTCATCATCTTTTTCTGGGACAAGAGGCCGAGTGTAATGAGGTCCTTTTGAAATGTATAGGTGTCAGCATGGAGGTTGTTCTTCACAACCGCCTTTCTCTGTGTCTCACAGACAAGCACACATACTCACAGTTGCATACACACTTGCAAACCACACACACAGACACACACTCATACACTATCTAACACAAACACAGAACCAGACATACAATTGCTTTATCGTTCACACACATGAGGCTCCAGATTACCTGCTGACAGGTGATACGTACGTGTTACTGACAGTATTACAATTATCAGACTGTGATTCGGCTCACTGGAAACTAGTATGCATAAACTAGAAATGATAAAAGTTCTAAGCACGTAAGCAAAGAGTGTGTGTGTGTGTGTCTGTGTGTGTGTGTGTTCCCAGAACGTGGTGCGCAGGGAATGTAAAGGAATTAATTAGCTCTTCAAAGTGAACCAAATGTGTTGCTTTTCCCCTCCCTTCATGATGTTTATGAGTCTTGTCTAACTACTCACTAGTCTGGAGGCTATTTTGATCGGAGAAGATCAGTGAGCATCCCCCCCCCCCCCCCCATCCTAAATTAAGGCACTCAGCTGACCCATTTGATGTCCAAAGACAGATTGTGAAAGGGAGTGGGCAACAACAACTGCCTTTTTAATGCTTTTTATTTTCCTCTGTATGTCTTCTAGTCATAAACTCTGCCACTTGGCAGCCCGAGACCACTGCATTTTCACACTATTTCTTGAAATTTCTTTAAACAATAAACTTCTTTTATTGTTTTTAGACTAGACTGAATGAAGCAGACTGACTCATAAAGCAGACTGGAGTGTCTGACCAGATGGTTCTGATTTGATTCAGCCAATTTTTTACCAGCAACAAAAATTGCGCGCGCACACACACACACACACACACACACACACCAAACCTGTCGCTGCACTTCAGATTTAGGCAGAAGAGTGAGGTTGAGGGGGATGGAGGAGGAAGGTAGTGCGATGATCTAACAGATTCTAGGCCTTTCCGGGTGTTTTGATGCTGGAGTTGTGTGAAGCTGTCCTATTTCTCTGTGTTGCGAGTGGGAGGGGGGAAGAGGAGCTGCATAATTCAGGAGTGAAACTGTTCAGGACTCCCTCTGGTAGGGCTCGGCTTCTGACGGGGAGCTAGTTAGCATGTTTGCGGAGATAGGGCTGCAGATGGTGTGCTGCACTGAACAAACAGCAAAGGTAAACAGCGCTTGCTACTGCTTTCGATCTAAGAGAGGACACACTCGCGCGCGCGCACACACACACACACACACACACACACACACACACACACACACACACACACGTCAACACACATACACACTTTCACTCTCACTCTTTCTCTTAGTCACACACAAATAGACACACTCAGTCTGTCTTGTTCTCTTTCCCTCTTTTCTCTCTGTGTCTGTCTCCACCCCCTCCATCAATCTCGCTCTGTCAGTGATTCACTCACACACACATAGAGGCATACACACACACACACTTTCTCTCTCTGATTCACACTCCCTTTCTTATAAACTCTCTCTCTCTCTCTCACGCATACTCCACACAACACACACACTTCATATTACAAAGCATGACACAATTAGATTATGCTCCCTGATGCTGACTCTGGCACAGGCAGGTTGTTGACCATGGAGACAAAGGCACAGGGCCATCTCTGGGCCGTCTCTGGGCCGTCTCTAAAGGCTCCTGGACCTCCACTCCACTCCTTTCCCCTCCTATCCAAGGCTCACCTTTCTGCTATTTCACAAAAGCCGACGGGCAGAATGTGGGAAAACTATGAAACCACACACACACATCTACACACATGCACACGCACACACATCTACACACATGCGCACACGCACACACACACACACACACACACACACACAACCACACTCGCAGACACAGACACAGACATACTAACCCATTATGTTTATGACTTGTTTGAGGTGGTCTCATATATTTTCCTCATTGATTCCCCGAACTGTAAACTAGCACTTTATGAGCCACAATGGTAGGGTTTGATGTTTATTTGATGCTAGGTATTGATGTTTCCATAACAGAGCTTGAGAAAATATGGCTGTCTCATTCCCTGTCGTCATCTTGGGTAATCACCTCAGCTGTGGCACCATGATTTGTTCTCGTAAAGGTCTCCTTCCAAAATAAACCGTTTAAGACTTGATGTTTTTACATTACCATAGGTCAGCCCAAGTTGTACTTCTATGCTCAACTTCAAAATGCTCTCCTACCCCTGTAGTCTGTATTCGCCTGTGATAGAAAACTGCCGGGGAAAACGAGCGAATCGGAAAAGCTGTACAAATGTACGTCAATTTGAACATTAGCTATGCAGTTAACCCGCCCTCAACAAACGTTAGGCTGCCTGCAGACAGACCCACTAGATGGAGCGTCACAGTGTTGTTAGCCATGGAATGAGACCTTTAAAGGAGAAGTTCTGTTTGAATTAATCCATGGCCCTGTTGATTGAGGTCAGCAAGTGCTATCAGTGGGGAAAAAAATGATGCAACATAAACTGAATAGTGAACCTGCAACTGAATAGAGCATAGTACCTTATTCTCAGTGTAATTATGCTATACCCCATTCAGTTAGTACTAGGTATGGCTTATTACGTCTATGTCACATTTAGCCCTCTGCTTCTCTTACTTCGCGGGCAGCATTCAGTGACCTTGAACAATAAGGCTATAGACTAACCACCCCCCCAGATTTCCCCTTTAATTCCATTAGCCAAATGGCGCAGGTAGCAACGATATGTTTTGTGTTACCTTTGATGGGGATGTCCGTGGCCAAATCGTCTGCTGTCCTCCTGGCTGGCATGGCGTCAGCTGCCACTCCTGTCCTGGTGCATATGCTCCAGCTGGCTAATCGCCCATCTGCATCGGGCATGTCGGGAGAATAAGCCCCTCTAAAGCGGCTACTAACGACCCACTCTGGCCAGCCTGTCTGTGCCAAAGACAGAGCCTACTGGCTGTTTATAGCTTCAAAGCATGTTTTTTTATACCCCTCTGACCATACACTGGAATGCACTTTGCGTGTGTGTGAGTGTGCAAATGTGTTTTATGTGTGTGTGTGTGTGTATGTCTGTCTGTCTCTTTTTTTAATGCTTTTGTTCCTTTATTCTCCCTCCCCTTCTCTCTCCCCTTCTCCAGCAATATTCCAAACCGCTCGACCTTTGTGTGCCCATACTGTGGAGCCCGCAACCTGGACCAGCAGGAGCTGGTGAAGCACTGCATGGAGAACCATCGGAACGACCCCAACAAAGTGGTGAGCCCCTGCCAACTCTAGAGCGGCTCCTCTCGCGGGGGGCAGGGAGGGCAGCATTGTCAGCGGAAGCTGGCAGAGGCGTTGGATGTTTGATGGCGCCCGGCCTAAGTCTACTGGAGCGTGCACAGCCTGAGCTATGATGGGGCTTGCGTTGGCACGGGTGCCCCGTGGCGGGTCATCGAGGCTGGCACGACGGCTCAGTGTAATGTACCGTTGGATCTACCTACAGGATATGCAAAATGAGAGTCGATGTTCAACGTGGCCTATCGCACAGACTGCTTGCCAGATAAAAGGCAGATCTGCAGCTCTCGTAATTGTATTACATGGCTCTAATGCCAGAGTATCACCCCGTACAGTCACACTGTCTTACAGACCAGTAACTCAGTCCAGTGTCTTAATTGGTGTTTCACTTGTAAGCCTCCCCGAGGGGGAAAGGCACTTCTTTAAAGGCTCCTCTGGTATGATCCAGAGCTCTGCCACGAGGCAAATCCCTGTAGGCCACCTCTGCACGCCGCTTCAAAGGCACACGCTCACGTACAGTACATGCCTCTGCTGAGCTATGAGCCTCAGGGACCAGTCAGCACAGCCGGCCTGGAGTCTGGAGCTCCCAAAGGGGTCGGGGAGAGGAAAATGGAACCCTATGGAAAGTTTTAGATATACATGTAGGGTTACAGTAGCTTTGTGATAGTTCTACTGCCAGGGGTGGGTGGGTGTGCTTGTGTGTGTGTGTGTGTGTGTGTGTGTATGTGTGTGTGTGTGCAGATACTAGTAGCTTGGGCCAGGAGGAATGATGATTGTGGCTGTTCCTTCTGCAGGTGTGTCCCGTCTGCTCAGCTATGCCCTGGGGAGATCCCAGCTACAAGAGCTCCAACTTCCTGCAGCACCTCCTCCACCGGCACAAGTTCTCCTACGACACATTTGTGGTGAGTAACTGGTGCCGTTGTGGGGGGAAGTTCATAGTAAATAAGACTGTCTTCCCAACTTTTCTGAGCTTTTCTAACAATCTCTCAATGTCATTCATTTGAGATTCAAAAACTATGTGCTTTGGTGGGACGTCAGGCTGTAAGAATAATCATCTGACTTGTTGGTCATTCTCACTTTTAGAGCAGGTTGAATAAGCCCTTCCTACCGCTTATGCTCTTCTTGCTCCCAACTAGATAACCCCCCCCTGGCCTTCAACAACAAAAAGTGTCTGCTGCCTTCATAATGCATTTTTAATGTGTCTCATAACTAGTGAATGTGTTGCACTGATATCATTCTCTCATAATGCCGACTTTGGACTTTGGGCATGCGCGAGTCTGAGATGTCCTTTCATTTTCCTAGAGGCGCCTTGCGACATTGGTCTCAATTCTTGTCATTTTCAGCGTGTGTCTCTCTTTCAGGGGCGTTTTTTTTCCCCATCCTTCTGCTCTCTGCCATATGAGTAGCATTTGTTTCGCTGCTCATTTTGCCTCTTCTGAATGCTTCAGCAAGGCATAAATAATTAACTCCTACATTACATTTCTCTGCTACAAGCACAGTGTACATTGTGTATAATAAGGCCCTAGTCCTTTGTTTAGTTGATCACTTAAACGAGACAGAATGGGAAAGCAATTTGCGCATGCTGTGCATGACATCATAAGTATGATCTTGAACTTGAAAATCTTAAACTTAGATATGGCCATTAAAACCTCCACAGGATTACAGCATCGATGAGGAGGCCGCACTGCAGGCAGCCCTGGCTCTCTCGCTCTCAGAGAACTGACCCCGCGGACCTCTGGCATCCCTGAGTCAATGTGACCTATCAACATGGCCGCCTCTCTCCACATCAGCACCACTGGAGCTATTCTTCTCTTCGTCCTTTATCTCTCTCTCTTTCTTTCCCTCTTTCTCTCTCTCTCCCTCTTACTCTCTCTCCCATGCGCGCTGTCTTTCTCTGGATGGAGACGTACAACTTGAGGAGTTCTATTTGGTGCAACCTCCACTGAAAAGGATGGGTCTTTTGGCACCCTCTTGTGGTGACTGAAGGGGGATTGCCCAGCTCCCCCTCCCCACAACTCTTTTCCCCCAGCAGTTTCATTAACTTACCCTAACCTTCAGTGTCAAGGCACACACCTGAACCTCCTCACCCTCATGCATCACACTGAGAGGTGCTCCTGGCTATTAACTTTGTGTGTGTGTGTGTGTGTGTGTGTGTGTCAGAGATTGGGGTGAGTCACAACCATTGCTGCAAATATAGCATGAGGACTGAAGTTTCTTTTCTCGACTTTCAAAACACACACACACACACACACACACACACACACACACGGCTGTTTCTGACACATGTATGCAAAAACGAAACCTGTTCTTCTCTTCTTCCATCTTGTTTCCTTCCTCTTTCTTTGTGGTTTTCTCTCTCGGCACTCGAGTTCATGGGGGAGGGTGTGTAACGTCTGTTGGAACTGAAGGAAAAACCCGAGAGACAAGTAGTCCAGAGTTGTGCTGCTGAAGTATCAACTCACATTTGGATGTTGTTGTTTTTTTTAGTTTGTGTGTGTGTGTGTTGTTTTGTCCCCCAGTCATTTGTCACATTGTGAGTGAAATCTCACAATCACAGCCCACGATCGAAAACAAACAACATGGCAACAGCTCATTATCATTGTACCACAAAGTCAAGATTTTATCTTTTTTCTCTCTCTCTCTCTCGCCTTTTTTCTTGTTGCAAGCAACAGCGTCCTGATCAGTTTCCCCTGTTAATAGAATGCAGAACCAATAGAGCACAGATTGAGAGGCAACATGGTCTCCTCCAACCATCACCGCATCATACAGTATCCCAACATCAACCAATGGATCGTCCCCACCCCCTTGGCCACTCCCACTTTTGTAATCCACATCCATGTGAATACTTGCACTTGTCACCATTTTTTTCTACATGAACCAAGTGTCTGGTATATACACTCTTTTTTTTTAGTTTACTAACAGAATTCCAGTACTTGCATTGAATCTTCACTTCTGCTGTTACCTGGTTAACTTGCTACAATAATATTTTTTACAAAGCATCAGATGAAGAGAAAAATTATATATTTTTGGAAAACTTTTCAGTTTAAAAAGTGGTGCACTATTAACGGGAACGTTAAAAAAAAAAAAAAAAAAAAAAAAACATGTCTTTAACCACTTGGGGATGTGTTGGTTTCCTTAACATTTTTGTGTACCCTTTGAAGGGGAGTCTGACTGCCACACAAGTATAAGACGAGCAGTGGCTTCATTGCAAGGCCACATAGCGCCACAAGAGGTCAGTGTTGTTCCGGACATTAGTCTGCGGTTGCAACAAGGCTGCTTTGAGCTCAGTGTCATGCGGTTGTTGATGTTTGTGCCGATTTACTTTGTCGTGATTTTCCTTAAACAAGAGCCTGCATGTGTAGTGGCCAGCTGCTGTTTTGTACGTCAAACGCATGCACAGTGTCCTCGGTAAGCTATGGGACGGGAAGTGTAGTAGGATGGATTTGGATAATGGATCAAGCGCTTGGTGGATGTACATACGTGAACATAAACATTTGTATATTGATCTTTTTTGCAGCTTAAGTCTACAGTTTAGATGTCTGATGGGGTGGCGTAACATGGTATTTGACAGAAAAATAAAATGGTTGTTGTGTTTTGGTATGTGGCTTGAGATGTCTGTAAGAGTCAAGCAAAGGGGTTTCAGCGTTTCGTGGCTTACAGGACAGTTATCTAAATATCTTTTAATAACATATGCTGTCTTGACTTCAAAAAGGTTGTCGAGATTAAAATCTTCCCTGTAGTTTAGCTGAGGTGAAATGTCTCACTTCAGTGCACAGGTCCTTGAGTTTGATCTGCATATGTGTGTGAGGGTCTGAACGAGCTTCTGGCAATAGCTATAGTGTTTTGGTTATCAGGTGTGTATCAGTTCTTGTCACAGCTATTAAGAGGGATGAATGAATGTTTCCACATCAGTCTCTGCGACCTCTCTTCATCCGGACCTGACCACATCCCTTAACCATTTCTAAATGTCACTTTAAAGCATTGTGAGTTGTGAAATCTCTGGAAAGCACAGTAATGTAATGTGTGTGTGTGTGTGTGTGTGTGTTTGTGTTTGTGTGTGTGTGTAAACGATAGAGAGAGACTGGTAGGGTTAGTGGCGAGCTTTTATGATTTCAAAATGCCTCTCTAAGTTGTGAATGGGAAACTTTTGAAAGGGCCGTATCCGTTTTGCTTACACACATTAATGTATAACGTTTGTTCGAGTCTCGTTGTGTGCAGCTAAACCGTGTACAGTTGTTATCTACTGTTGATCACGTCTGTGATCGTGGCCCTAGTACGGTGCATCCCTGAGCATCACCTGCAAGTCTGGAGTCTGGAGACGGATGCCATCTTGGCCACAAGTTTCACTCTGGAAAAGACTTCCAGTGACTATTTTGGGTACCTCTTTGTTTCAGAGGAAATGGTATACTTATTTTTGTGCAGTTCCAAATGAAGAGTCGAGAGGCAAAACCCTCTAAGTTAATTTGCAATAAATTTGCAGAAATCTATTTATATAATGTTAATAAATGTTAGTATCTGTTCAACTCCATCTTCATTGTTTTTGTTTGATTTGCTGTGGCCTGGAAATAAAATTAAAACTGCAGTTTCATTAAAGCCACTATGTGTAGGATTTATCTTCTATTTATCTTCGTCTTTTATTAAAAATACATTTTTTATTTAAAAAATATAATGTAAAACGATGGTAATTACCTCCATGAATAAATTGTAGTGTTCCCGTAAACTTGGTAATTTCCATTTATATATAGATGTGGCTGGGTACCAAATGAGAATGTCCATTTTGCGCCGCCATTTTCAAAATGAGGACCATGGGAAATGAGGACCGGGGGAAGGGAAGGGCTAATACATTTTATTCAAACGTGTGCAGTATACCACTTCGCCGATAGATGGGAGAAATTCTCATACGAAAAAAATAAAACTTACACATAGTGGGTTTAAGATTCTTTGGAAATTAAAATCTTTTTTTGTTTCCTTAAATGGACTTGGAGGGTTTTACGTCTAAACTTTGGAGATGTTTTCTAAAGATCTAGTTGTTCAAAGGCAAATAGTCGTTTCATTTCCCTTTGATGCGTGTTACCAGGTATAGTCTACCATTCAGTCTGCTCCTGGTTGGAGATGACAGTGGGAATATGTCCTATTTATCATCTTGAGTAGGTCGAGTAGGAAATATGTTTAAGCCTGTGTTTAACCAGAGAGATGGAATGTGTCTGCATTTGACAAATGGATCTCAATGTGTTTGGCCCGTAACTCTGTTGTAGAATGAAGATTAAATCTTCTTGTGAGACATAAGATGAATGTCTTGCAACAAAATGGCAAGAAACTTTGCTCTAGTAACTAAAAGACAAATGCATATACAGTGTCTTAATGTGTACATGTTTTTATTGTTAATGAAAAAGATATGAGGAGTATTGTGACTTTTCTTCAAGTCTCAAACTATATGGTGGAACTGAAGCATTTCAAGCTTGAATTTATGTAGATTGACTATTTAAGTGTTACATGGTGTGTCAATTTCACAATGACTTAAAATGACGAGGTCAGATTTAGATTTTGCCCACCTTAAAAAGTAATATTTTTTCCATTTCAGTCACAAGCAAAAATTGCTCTGTTACAATCATTTGTTTTATCTGTTGTTATTATTATGTTCTAATTGATAATCATGTGCACCACTGTAGCATAAAATGTATGTTTTTAAAACTTTTGATATAAAAATTCCTACTTTCTTTTCTCCTATTGTTAAGTTTGGAAAAATGTCTTAGTGTGCATATTCTTCACTTACATTGTGTCCTAACAATCATGAATATTGTTAACTGCAAACCATCAGTATGGTGTTTGCGTTCTAAACATGTTGAACTCCAAATCCATAAATTCAGAAAGAAAAATGTAAATGCATGTGTGGTATCAAACCGTGCTAGATTATTTGGGAAAATAACATCCTGATCTCTGTCTTGGTAAATGGATGTCCTGTACGGCATCAGGGGTCATCTCTTCGTAGATACTGAGAGCCTGAAAAGACAGGTCTGGGCTGGCTAGAAAAAGAAGCCATGATGTCATTCACTGCAGTCCAGCTCTGTGAGGTCCTGGCAAATGCTATCAAACAAAGCGTCAATCTGACCTTCCTCAGCTGTTCTCTGTGCAATTAGCCGAAAGCTGTCTGGGGGGTGAGGACGCAGAGGATGATGTCTTTTTGTGAAAGGTTAAAGAACCCTTTTCTTTAAAGTTATCTGCCACTGTTGCAGCAAGTTGCCTGGTTCCCTGTGGCTGATGTGGTCCTGTGTATGTGTGTGTGTGTGTGTGTGTGTGGATGGTTGTGTATGCAATTGAGCTCAATGTTATTATGCATCAATAAGTAATACTAGTAATAACAGTAATAGCAATGAAGACTGATTCTGATGCTGAAATGATTATGATCTGAACAATAATGTGGATTTTTGAAGTTGTAACACTGTTTGAGGTTTAATAATATACTTTACTGATGTATTTGTAGCAGATTCTTTTCCTTCAATAAAAACACTGACGCATCCCAGCCTGTTGAAATGTGTTTTTTTTTTCTTGTAATTTCTAATAAACCATTATTATTATTATTATTATTATTATTATTATTATTATTATTACTATTACTTTAAAAAGATATACGTTTAAAGCAGTATAATTGGCTTGCATGTAAAAAACAAATCAAGATTTAGATGAGAGGATTTAGGAATTATTTACAATGAATTTTAAGAAATTAATTTTTATCATGTAAAAAATCTGTCTCCAGCTGTTTGCAATGTTTTTGCAATTATTTGTTTTTACTTGAAATTACTTAGAATTATTATGACAACTTCACCTTTAGGATATTTTCAACCTGATCTTCATTTATAACTCAGATTTACATGCTGATCAGTTTCAAATGGCTAAATCGTCAGTCTAGCCTAACAATTTTCCTGATGAATGTTAACTTGATTAACCTGCCGGACTGTATTTGGGTCATTGTAAGTGGCAGGGCCCTTTCATGTGCTGTGTGTGTGTTGGAGGAGAGAGACAGATGTGTGGGGTTTAGTCCTCTCTGGCTAGAGTGCGGCTTAATTACCAGCTCTGAATAGGCCCCTGACAATCGCCTCTAGTGGGAGTCTTCTTTTCAGAGGAGAATGGGGGCACCCAAGCCCCACCACAGATCCAATGGGACCCTGTAAACAATTGCCGTTGCTGGGGTGACGCATGTCTTTGGAGGTGCCGGGCCCTGGAAGGGATTGGGGGATTGGGGGGGGGGGGGGTACGGGGACACAAAACTTAAGCGCCGGGGTGACCAGTGCGAGCAGGAAAAGCATGCAGGCCTCTCCCAACCTGCCACAACAGTCAAGACCAGCACCTGCAGCGCTGGTCCCCTTCTGGAGAAAACACACACAACATAACAAATGCCAAGGAATGGAGAACAAGGTTTGAGGTTGGGGAGGGGGTGAATTTTGGCTGGGGTGAGAGTGTGTTGCATGTTGATAAAGATTCTCCCATGCTTTCTTTGTTCTGATGCCCAAAGCGTCCCCCCCCACACACACACACCCCCCTCCATCTTCCTTTTGTGTCCACACACTGTAACACTCTCCCCAGGCACTGTTGCACTCTGTTGCTGCTCGCACACACAGCAACTTTTTTAAAACCTGAGTGCCAGAATGATTTCCACCAACCACCACCACTACCATTCATTTAGCACCATTGACTTATCATGTCTCGTGTAGAAGACTGCTGCAGGGACGAACGATGGATAGTCCAACAGAGAGCCCGGGAGCTGAGAGCAGCTGTTAGCATTGCCTAGGGTCAGAGCAGGGGCCGCGGCTGAAAGAACACTAGGGTGTCTGGGACACTTCACCATACCCCGAGTGCTCAATTACCAGTTGTTACAAGGTGTGAAGGGTGCCCCCCTGACCTTCAGCGCAGGGAGAACACCCTTTATTTGGGTTCTCAAGGTGTCAGTGTATACATACATGGTTGAAAGGCCTTTCAGAGTGCTTAAAAAGCTTAGTGAGTCTAGAAGAGCTCCATTCATGCTTTTAACGATTTCCTCTCTTTTCCCCTCCAGCCGTAAAATAAATAAGAAAAAATAAAAGATATCGCTGCAGCACAGAGAGTCTTTTGGAGATTGCAAAAGTTCAGCTGCCCAGTAAAATAGACTTGGTGGTATTGTTCTTTTAGTCCATGTTTTTATCTAAGGATATTAAGGATGTATGTAGCATGTATAGCCTGTAGGTTAAAGTCCAAGAGGAGACCTTAGCATGATTGTAAATGATAATCACCTCCTCCTTTGCAAACCTGGAAAAACAGAAGACAGTGAGGATGGTTCAGGACATCATCACTTACATGCCCACAGGCATTCTTTACCCTAATATTGCCCATCGGATGAGCAGTGTGTGTGTGTGTGTGTGTGTGTGTATGTGATTGTGTGCAAAGGTACGTGTGTGTGTGTGTGTGTGTCTGAGTGCCTGTGCATGTTTGTGTGTGCGTAACTATGTGTGTGTAAGTGTGTAGGACATTCAATCTTGTGCTCTGGAGGCTAACCTCCTGACCGCCAGAGCATTCTAGCACATTCTCTCCCCCCTTGTTCCCCGGTCCTCTCAGACTCCATTGACCCTGACCCCTTCCCCAGTTGCGCTGGCCAGGGCCTGAGAACCAGAGAGCTGCTGACAGGCCTTTCACATCCCTGTCGTGGAGGCTCGGCCGCTGGGGGTGAACGCATTGAAAGGATCTAATGTGGGAAGAGAAAGCAGGTGAGGAGAGACTAGATCTGTTCACTTCTCATTCTGCACTGTTTGGACTACCCTCACTTGCCACTTTTAGCTCCCAGAGCAGTGAGAAGGAGAAGGAGAAGGAGAAGACAAAGTTGGACGTATTTATAGTGCTTTCTAACGGAGCTATCCGGCCTGGGATGGTGTATGTGGTTGTACTTTCAATAATACAACACAGTCACCTCCACTTGCTCTGACAGTTTTGAACCATGTTTTGAACCATCTATAAAAGCCATTAACTTTGTTGACATCCTCACAATTGGCCATCTTTGTTTTCCAGTTAAGGAGAGTTATTAAACTAATGCACAGAGTAATGCCAACAAGCAGTAGCCATGTTTCCATAAGCCGTAGTGTGGTCAGAAGACCAAAGCTGTGGTATGAAAGCAGGTGAAAGTGTTTCAGGCGTCATGTCGCTGAGGGCAGCACTACAGAGAGACTATAGGCCCGACTGGACATTCCATTTGACCTTTGAGGTGAAAGGTCAGGCCTTGGAAAGCAAACAGAACAGGAGCCTGCCGCCGCCGCCTGCTGCTGAGCAAAAAAAAAATATGGCAGCAGTAGGCTACGGTGTGGAAAATAGGGTGGAGGCAGATTGGAAGGAGCCTCTAAATGTTAGCAAGCTGTGCACCTGTTCCTCGCGCCGATTTTCCACAACAAGTGGACAGATATAACCTTCCCACACACACACACACACACACACACACACCCCAAACCTACGGGTGCATAGTGTTGGGGTTTGGGTAACAAGTGCAGCGCATAGCGTTCATACACAGTGTGTCAGTGAGCGAGCAGCCCGCTGTATTTATATACAGCACCCGCTCACTGTGGAAAATATTCCACCCATCTGAATCGGCACAAGGCTACCCGGAGGTCGTCCATTAAAATACCCCCGATCCCCCCAACACACACACACACACACACACACTAACCAACCACATACACCATCCCGGGCCGGATAGCATCCGCTAGAAGGCACTAAAAATAGATCCAACTTTGTTTTCTGGGGTCCTAAAAGTGGCAACTAAGGGTAGTAGTGGGATGCCACTACGCAATGGAGCAGAGGACGAGCTTTTTATAAACAGGTTATGAAGTATTTATAGGCCCCACACATTGTATTAATATCCCAGAAATGGCCATGTCAGTTATCCCCTTCAGCCCCTCTGAAGCTATTGATTATTTTTACACGTACAGTATGCTTTGGTTCCATCGCTAGGGTGATAAACAAACAACTCCTGTGGGTCTTTTGGCCAGTGGGCTGGGAAAACATCAACTTTGTCCTACAAGCTGTATCTTAAGACAGCAACCAACTAAGAAACTGATGTCTATGTACTTACTATGTGGACAGGGGGTTACCAAGACTTCAAATGCCACCTGTTACCCACATTTTGTTATTGGTAGATTGAGTTAAAAAATAGAATATAAAGATTAGAATATTAAAAATCATTAATGTGACAGCAAGAATAAATTGTCTAATTTAATAAGATGTAAAAGGCTGTTTCCAAAAATCAGTTAGCATATGGGTAAACTGACAAATGTCAGTTAAATCCAGTCGATACAGTTTGCCATTTTAAAAAACAAAAATGTAATCCTCATGCAGAAATACCTATACCTAAAACTGATTTTTTTTGCATTTATTATCTATTGTCTAAAGACTGTGCTGCAACTTTAATGCTTACTGTACTATGTCTTGTGTCCTCTATGAACAAGCAAAAAAGCACGAGAAATTCTAGTTCTTTATAATACAATATTTTCAAATATGGTGAACTGGCCCTATGCAATCAAAACAACTGATCTAGACATTTCCTCATCATACAAACCCAGTCACGAGCAAAGCGTGACCATAAACAGTGGAGAACTCTTTGACCCCACCAGGCTGTGATTTCCCCTCGGTGGGATCTCACAACCATCTCATCCAGCTATCTATGTTTCTGGAAGAATGGTGGGCAGGCAGTGTGGAAGATATCCCCACCAGCTGGGAGCATTGGGGGTGGGAGGGAGAGGGGGGTGCTTGTTTTTGGGAGATGACCCAGCCAGGTCCGTGGGTATTGTTCCTACCGGCTGCGGAGCACGTCACAGGTGTTCTGTGTAGAAACAAAGAAGGGGAGAGGGAATAAAAAAAGTGACAGAGAGACGCTACTGCTCTCATGGTGAGTGGGGTGGGGCACAGAGAGAGGGTCGGGTGAGTCAGGCGTTGGGCAGGGCAGTGGTGGTAGGGGCACTGGAAACTCTCTCGGTTCCACTGACCCGTTCCAGAAGTCAAAGAGGGAAAGGAATTGGAAGTCCCACTGCCAGTTTAAAGCTGGGGGCTTTAGGAGACAGCCACTTCCATTCCCTTCCAATGCCCCAGCGCCTGCCTCTCATTCAGAAAATAGCCCCCCGGGCACTATTTCTGACCCGTCTGTTGCAGTATTAGGCAGTGGGCACATGCCACTCTTGCCCTGGCTACAGGATATTAATAGCCCCAAAGGGTCTTTTGTGGAGTCACAGAGGCTATAGTTAGGAACTGCGGTGTCAGCTGACGGAATTGTCATGGAGCTCAGCTTGGAGACGGAGGGTCAAGATCACGTCTGAGCATGAAGAGGCGTCCCACACCCTCTTTCTGTCTTGCATGCTAGGGCCACTGGTCATTGTTTCCAGCCATGCTGTTGTTATTGTGTAGCCCATGCAGATCTAGAGATAGCTGGCCAGCTGTGTGTGTGTGTGTGTGTGTGTGTGTGTGTGTGTGTGTGTGTGTGT